>OU426994.1:10335468-10337968 GCA_911387935.1 Dolichovespula saxonica | reverse complement strand
TAATTCATTCAATCATTCATCCATCCATCCATACGTCCATCCATCCATCCATTCATTCATTCATTCATAAGATAGCTGAAACGTTTCTCGAGATGAAAATTATTTTAAAGAAAACAAGTCTATTACGAACTTGTTCATTAATTCATTCATTCATTCATAAGATATTTGACAAACCCTTATTTAACATTTCTTAAAGAAAATAGGCTTTCCATATGTTCGTTCATTCATTCATTCATTCAAAAGATATTTCACAAACCGTTATTTAAAATTCCTTAAAGAAAATAGTCCTTCCATACGTTTGTTCATTCATTTATTCATACATTCATAAGATATTTCACAAACCAGTGCTAAAATCACCCGGTCCTACAAACATATATCCATTTCTCTTATCGAAGATTCGAAAGAGAGAGAGAGAGAGAGAGAGAGAGAGAAAGAAGAGGGAAAGAAAACGAAAAAAAGAACGAAGGAACAAACAAAGAAGAAGAAAAGAATGAAAGAGGACAGTATGCAAATACAACAGAGAAAGAGAATCCCAATCTTTGTTCAAGGTGTCCTTGTAAAAGAAGAAATAAAAAAAGAAAAAACATTTAATTGGACGATCCATACACGTCATCCCTTGTAGTCGTCGTAGTCGTAGTCGTTGTTGTTGTTGGTGTTGTTGTTGTTGTTGTTGTTGTTGTTGTTGTTGTTGTTGTTGTTGTTGTTGTTGTTGTTGTTGTTGTTGTCGTCGTTGTCGTTGTCGTCGCCACGGAATACCACGAATATCATTAACAGGAGGCTCGACTTTCTTACGTTCTATTTTCGTTTGCGTTCCACATTCTATAAGAGTACAGGCAAGCGGCAAGCAGGCAAGCGTCAAGGTAATTACAAGAAGGGAGACTCTCGAATCGCTTTTCAAAGTCATCGATGCTCGGCCCTCCAATGCTCATCCTGTGGTCGTTGGTGTATGTGTGTGGGGAGGTTGGAAGGGGTGGGGTGGGGGTCAGAGCACGAGCGCGCGCGCGCCCTCGCCCGCATGCACACCACCTAACTAACCAACGAGCGAGCGAGCAAGCAAGCAAGCAAGCAAGCAAGCAAGCAAGCAAGCTAGCAAGCTAGAAAGCGAGCTAGCCAGCTAGATAGCTAAGCGGCTAGCTTTGCCAGCTCGCTTGGTTAGCAGCTAGCAAAGCAACGCGAACGAAGAAGGAGAGGATCATATAAGGTTGCGGTTTGTTTCTCGTCGTCGGTCGAGGTCGTGGCTAGCGGTTTTCGTTCGGCCACCAACCGGTTTCCTTCTACTTCTTCTTCTTTCTTCTTTATTCTTCTTCTTTCGTCTTCTTTCTTTCTTCTTTATTCTTCTTCTTTTCTCTTCTTTCTTCTTCTTCTTCTTCTTCTTCGTCTTCTTCTTATGGCTGCCATTGACGTCATCGTGCCTGGTTGCGATTTTAAGGATACCGAAGGACGAACTGCTAGGCAGGTGAAAAACTTTTCGGCGAGTAGTCCCCTCGTATCGTCTTCTTCATCTTCCCTTGTCTTATTCGCCTTCTTCGTCTCATTCCGTCTACTTATTCCTCATCTCATATTTCATCCGAAATTCATACTGAATTTTTTTTCCCCCTCGACGCTCCCTCATTGTTATTATATATATATATATATATTTTTTTTTTAAGAACTGTAAAATTAATATCTTTTAACGTGTCGTCACGATTACGGGTTAAGTAATTCGTGGTTTCTGATTTATTATAAATTATTTTCAATGAGTAAATTATTTTCTTTTATCATAGTTTATTTAGCACGATAGGATTTGTATTAAAAATGATAGATATAAGCGTTATGGATAATCGCAGTTGCGGCAAATCAAATCGAATAATTCGACTCGTACGATGGATATTATAATTATTTTTTTCATAGTTATCAGGATATAATCGCGATAAGATTTCTCGGATTCGAGTATTGGGAATATTCAAAATTTATTATATATAAATATATATATATATATATATATATATATATATATATATATATATATATATATATGTATGTATGTATATATATATTTTTTTTGGTGAAATATTTCGAATATTATTAACATGAATGAAAATCGATTGTTACGTATTGTTCATCAAATTTCCCCTTCAAATTACAATTATTTAATCCTTATCGATCAATCGAACGATTAACAGTATTACACTTTTTTCTTTTTTGTGAAACATTCCGAATATTATTAACACGAATGAAAATCGATTGTTTATCAAATTTTCCCTTGTAATCAAAATTATCCAATTGTTCGATCGAACAATTACTATTTATTATAATTATTTTTCTTCTTTTTTGTAAGACCAACGACGTATATTTACGCTCTCCCTGTTCACTGTATACGCATATTTATACATTATATCGCTTAAAGAACGAAGATGCAATGTAAATACTTACTTACTTTCGGTTTACGTACGATTGGTGAGGGAAGACATCGACGCGAAAAATCGACGATAAAAGTTTTCGAAGATACTTATATTATGAT
>OU426994.1:10317968-10330468 GCA_911387935.1 Dolichovespula saxonica | reverse complement strand
ATACATACATACATACATACATACATACATACATACATACATACATACATACATACATACATACATACATACATACATACATACATACATACATACATACATACATACATACATACATACATACATACATACATACATACATACATACATACATACATACATACATACATACATACATACATACATACATACATACATACATACATACATACATACATACATACATACATACATACATACATACATACATACATACATACATACATACATACATACATACATACATACATACATACATACATACATACATACATACATACATACATACATACATACATACATACATACATACATACATACATACATACATACATACATACATACATACATACATACATACATACATACATACATACATACATACATACATACATACATACACACACACACACACACACACACACACACATACACACACGTACACAGATACACACAAAAGATTATTCTAATCGGATTCTCGTTTTTTTTTCATTGTCGATAGGAACGTGACGATTATATCACGAATACAATTAATTTCTATAATTAAAATTATAAATTTTTTTTCGTCTTCATTTATTCTTATTTTTATTTATTTATTTATTTTCTTTTTTTTTAATAAATAAACATTCTTCCTTATAATAAATTATTATATAGAAGAAAAATTTTATTATAAAATGAAATAGATTTAAAGGAATCATTTTTTTTTCTTTTTTCTTTCTTTCCTTCTTTCTTTCTTTAATTAACATTGACGAACACGAATCGGATTTTTTTCTTCTAAACGTTTCTCCCTTCATCTAAGGCGATATGAAACGTTCAAATTTTACAATTTCTTCGATCTGTACGAAAACGTTTAACTTCATAATTGTTCGTCGTACGTAATGGATTTTAGTAAGGAATTCAACGTTGATGAATATATACCAACGCAAATACTCGCAGAACGAAGTAATTTACGAGGAGTAACGTTGTTTTCTAATGTCACCTTCGTCGATCGTTAGACCTTATCGCGAATAATCTTGTCGTCCGACACGTGTACCACGATGCGTTTAACGTTTAACCGGCTCTCGTTACGTTCACGCCATGTACAGTGTACCTCAATAATGCTGCCTGCTGGGAATGTCCTTGCTAATGACTATCGCATATCGTTTCTTATCCTCTAGGTTACAGAGAGAGAGAGAGAGAGAGAGAGAGAGAGAGAGAGAGAGAGAGAGAGAGAGAGAGAGAGAGAGAGACAGAGAATATTGACTTGGTTTTAACGTCAAATTAAACGTACTACTAATCTTCCATTAATATTATACGTTAGAACATAATAATTATATAAAATACAAATGATAAACTCTATTATTAAGAATATTTCAATATACGCGTGTTCGTATACACACACGCACAAACACACGTGCGTGTTCGTGCGCGCGCTCGCATGTTCGGTTATACGATTAGTTTCAGTGTGTCGTATTTTAATCGATCCACTTTAATAGGAATAATTTTTTTGCCTCTTTTCATCGTTGCATCGCCTACGAGAACTGTACTTCGAGTGAATGACGAAAAAACCTGTCCTTTGATAAATAATTCAGTCCTTGATTATCCGAAATGAGAGTATATCACGACGAAAGGACCTTCACGTACAAAATGCAAAATGTTAAATGACGTATAAAATGGTCCATCGTAGAATCGTTCATTATTTGAAAATGGGAAGATCCGCCCCTAGAAGAAATTTAAATCTACCCTTTATACCGAGAGATATAAATTTCGCGTTACTCTGAAAAGATAGAAAGAAAGAGAGAAAGAAAGAGAGAGAGAGAGAGAGAGAGAGATAGAGAGAGAGAGAGAGAGAGAGAGAGAGGAGGAAGAGACAACGAATATCTCGTATCTCGTTTATTCAGATGAAGAAAACCACCATTCCTTTTCCTTTATGTATATATGTATGTATGTATGTATGTATGTATATAAGTACTCCGTCTACAAATTCTGTAATTATGCTCGGAGGCATACTTCTTTGTTTGGAAAAAGAGAAAATGGTGGTTTGCGATGTCAGGTGACAAATAAAAGCTTTTTGTTCCTCTTTTCTTTATTTTCTTTCATTCCTCCTTCCCTCCTCCCCCTACTACCCCACCGCTTTTACTTTTAACAAGTTTCTCGTACTTTTAACAAGCTAATAATATCATAATGTGGAATTTCTAAATGCAGGATACGTTTAATATACTGGTATATATACCAATGCAGGAGTGAGTAAGAGCTGAGAGGGTGAAGGGGTGGTAATGTGGTAGACGGATTTAAGTATTCGTAACAGTAGGCATGCCTGGTAATACGTTCACACTTAGCAAATATTTAAGTTTCTCTATTGTATATATAAAACAAAATACGTATATTTATATCGATAATAGAAGAAGAGTTTTTAAAGTACTCTTGAGAGACAACGGAGGGCGGCCATTTTGAAAGCGACCGATGAAAGATCTATTCAAATAATCAAACGAAAAACAAAGAGAGAGAGAGAGAGAGAGAGAGAGAGAGAGAGAGAGAGAGAAAGAGAGATACAGTCAATTAAATAATTCCAACGAGTATTGTAATGTCGATTGAACGGATTGTCGAGTGCTTCTGTTTTATTCATTTGAAACGTATGTTACTTTTTTATTTTTCCATTCAATCTTTCTCTTCTTTTTCCGATTCGTCCGATTGAAAAACGAGGATCGAAGTTACGAAAGAGCAACGAAATGTGAATGTTTTAACGTATAAAGAGCGTTCATCGTTATCGATCGTTGATCTTTTTTTCTTTACGCACGAAAAAACAACAAAAAGAGAAACGAATGAACGAAATTGCGTCTGATTGTCAATGAATCGCGATCTTATACGCGCAGTGACGCACACAGTTTCACGCTGACGTTCCATTAACCAATAGGAAAATAGAGAGCCACGAATAAACGTAGAAGGTATTTCTCGAAACGGCAAATAAGATTTCCTTCTGTTGTCGCTGAGAATAATTAAGTTCAATCAATTAATTGTACCGAGTGTGTGCTCAATGAAATAGAGAGAGAGAGAGAGAGAGAGAGAGAGAGAAGGAAGGTTACTTGGAGTAGCTAACATTTCCTCCTTTGAGATAATAAGAGAATAAAAATACACCTACTATCGTTCGAAATGAGTTTTTCTTTTTTTCTTTTAAAACGTTAGAACGATATGAACGAGGAAAAGAGAGAACGAAACAAAAATGCACAATCACGGCGCCAATTTTCGCTTGAGAATTCTATGATAATGTTATTAAGAGGAAAAAAATAAAAATAAAAGAGAGAGAGAGAGAGAGAGAGAGAGAGAGAGAAGGAGAACATGTCGAGTAGGAGGAAAGCAATTTTTGTTTCTTTTCTCTCTTTCTTTAATTTGACGTAATTTTTTTTACCTTTTTCTTTTTTTTTTAATAATAAAAAGGAAAAGTTTTTTAATAATAAAAATACACAAAAGAGTACCTTGAGTGAGAGAGAGAGAAAGAGAGAGAGAGAGAGAGAGAGAGAGAGAGAATGAGAGAGCGCTATAGATTTTTTTCAAATCAGTTTTGAACGTTCTAAACGAGCTAAGATTTTCACATTTCGATTAAATTAATTTTCACGTTTCTCTCTCTCTCTCTCTCTTTCTCTTTCGTTCTCTTTCTCTATCTGTTTCTCTGTCTCTCTCTCTCTCTCTCTCTCTCTCTCTCTCTTTCTCTTTCGTTCTCTTTCTCTATCTGTTTCTCTGTCTCTCTCTCTCTCTCTCTCTCTCTCTCTCTCTCTTTCATTCTTTCTCTGTCTCTCTTTTATTCTCTCTCTCTCTCTCTCTCTCTCTCTCTCTCTCTCTCTCTCTCTCTTTCTCTCTTTCTTTCGGCTTTTAGCTTTTGATCTCTTCCAACCAACCTTTTTCATTCGCGAATATATACCGAAAGAGACGACTGAGGTTGAGAAAAAGAATTATTTATTCCTATCGATGGTTACGGCTTATCTACGCCAGACGCCATTAAACCGTATAAAAAGTCACGTTTCTTTGCAGTCCCTTTGAGAAACTCGCGACTCCTACCAAAGCGAAACATATTTCGAGATTTCTCATGATCTCACGATATTTACCGCTTTAAGGAGCTTAACAGAACATACGTGAATACATATATACATATATACATACATACATACATACATACAAACATACATACATATTTATGTATAGTATGTATGTACACATGTATGTACGTATATATGTATGCACATATGTACACATATGTATGTACACATGTATGTACGTTTGCCGTCCTTTTATTACAATTAACGAAGAAAGAAATTTAAAAAAGAAATAAAAGCCTGTGGTTTTTTCAATCAAAAGATACAACATTATCCTGATCGTTGCAAAAATTCTTTCAACGAAAATTAATTTTGATTACAGGGACCAACTATTATATATTAAGTTTCTCTCGGTGTATCCAGAGATCAGTAAGATTTAAATATTTTTTCCTTCTTTTTTTTCGTAATATCACTGAACATCTCGATATAATCCACAAATCGATGTACTTCGATGAATTATATTTAATCAATAAGAAAAAATCTGAGAAATATTGAAGGATATAAAGAAGATCAGATTTATTCTTGCAAAATGAAAAAGGAACATATACGAATTGATAAATAAATTAAAAGATTTAGAACATTTATCACATATTTTTGTATACCGTCGGTTATTGATATTTATTATTAAACGACCTTGAACTTTTAAAACCACGCTTGTTCATTCCCTTTTCGAAATCAAACTTTGATCTTTATAATACTTTTTCCACGTGTTTTCGTTTTTCTTTGGATCTAAAACAAAGATCTCGTTGTTTCCTTTTCCTAAACTTATCCTACGTATCTCCCTATACGCTATACATATATACGTTACATAGTCACTAACTGCAGGATTACACGGACTTCTGTAATTTCGCGCGTGTCAGACTAATCCGAAAGTAATTCCACAACAGTCTGATAACTTCGGTTTACGGGTTCTCTAATGGATTCTGCTTCGATAATTGTAAACCTGTTACATACCTTCGAAGTCGGACGTGCTAGTTTCGCGTGCTTTTGATAATGTGGTTGTTAAACATCGTTCGCTCGATCAATGAAGGTCTTTCGAATTGATAGAGGAACTTCGAGTTAATTATAATCCAAAAGTCCAGTTCGTTTACGAGTTTCATCTTCTTTTTTCTTTTTTTCTAAATCGATCGTTTCTCTCTCCCTCTCTTTCTCTCTCTTTCTCAATCTTTTTATTTCTTTCTTCCGGTTAAAATGAAATTTAAAATTATTAATATATTAATTAATATTAATTATATATATATATATATATATATATATATATATATATATATACACATATACAAAATGTTTGAGAACAAATGAATCATTGAGATATCGAATCATTTTAATAAAATACTTTCTCAACACGTTTTTATAAATTTCACAAAAATTCTCATATTTTTAAACGTTGCTTACGAACAATTAAATCACACATCGAATTATTTTAATTCAATATCTCGCAAATTCGATCTTACAAAATTTACCGAAAATTTTCGTTTCTTCGAACACGTTACGTAAGAAAGGATCAAAATAAGAAATAGAAAGTAACAAGCGTAATCGAAATTTTATGAGTCCAATATTTCGTTCATCGGTCGAACTTCGCTTAAATCGAATTTCTCTGAGAGAAGAAAAAAGAACAAAATTTTGACCATAACTAATCGCGACGTCGATCAAGCGAAGCTTACGTAATAATTTTCTGCGAAACGTATTTACGAAGAGAAACTCTCGTTGCTGATCCGGCTCTATATCGGTATTAGTCGTCGTCGTGTCTCGAAAATGCGCTAAATCTGTATTTAGGTATTAATGGTTCAAAGTTTTAATTGATATTGCTCCCATTCCATTCATTATACCGCTTGTATCTCATTTGGCGAATGTATGTACGTCCGAGTCCATGATGCAAGATCCAACCGGAAATTCCATAATTTCGCGTATATTTCAAACGTTCGAAGCATCTGCTTGTCTGGCTAGATATACCAGAGAGAAAGGGGGAAGAGAGAGAGAGAGAGAGAGAGAGAGGGAGAGGGAGAGGGAGAGGGAGAGGGAGAGAGAGAAAGAGAGAGAGAGAGGGAGATAAAGATAGAGCATCTACACATTTTATAGCATATATCTTGAACATACTTCCCATGTATCATACACGTGGATTTGTGTATATATATATATATATATATATATATATATATATATATATATATATCCCGATTAAATTTACATTCGATGGAATATAATAAGACAGAAACGTATGTAAACTTGAAATATATAATTCCGATGGGAATAACGAAGCGACCAGAAATCGGAAACGAAAGAGAGGCAGAGAGAGAGAGAGAGAGAGAGAGAGAGAGAGAGAGAGAATATAAAAAAATGGAGAAAGAGGATGAAAAAAAAAAGTTTAGTCTGGATCGATAATAATACTCGAGTTATTGCAATACCAGTGGATGCAGTCTGTGCTCGTCTCACGAGAGAGGAAACGTTTTCCAATCTAAAAATTGTAATTTCAATGAAATCTTTGCTCTTTCTCTCTCTCTCTCTCTCTCTCTCTCTCTCTCGCTCGCTTTTGCATACCTAAAGGACATTTCTTTTCTCTCTTCTATTTTTTCTCTTTTCTTTTCTTTTTTCCTTTTTATTAGACTGACGTAAACTCATTTCCACGAGATAGAGACGACGTAAAGTATGAGAAAAAAAGAGGATGAATAATTTAGAGAGTCGTAAACGAACGCGTACGTTGCACGTAAAATTGTAATCTCTTTCTTTCTCTCTCTCTCTCTCTTTTTTTGTTTGAGTATATACTTTCCATCGCTATCGTCCAGCCTCTCTCAATTTATTCGAGATATCGATGTCTGTTAACATCCTGTACATATTTTTACATCCATGAATATCTTGTATTCTTACCTTCGTCGATAGACATTTTACACACAAAGCGACGATCGTCGTCCGTCCCTTCACGGATTTATCGAAGTAAATATTTTTTGTTTTTATTTTCTCTTGTCTCTTTTTTCTTCTTTTTCTTTCTTTTTTTTTTTTTTTATACCTGCATACCGACGAACGATTCTCTCACAAAAATAACATTTCTTCTACGAATGAGAGAAAAAATCAATAGACATTCTATAATGGAAAATTATGGCAAAAAAAAAGACAGAAGAGAAAAAGAAAAAAGATTACCGACAAAAGATCCGTCGTATTATTTACGATAGGAAAGAGATCGAATATTTTCGCGCCATTGACGGACTCGCACAATTGAAATAAACAAATTTTTTTAAAAAAGCGAAACGACGAAAATGTGGGTCAACATTTTTCGAAGGGAAAAAAAAGAAAGGAAAAGATAAACAATCGTTCTTCGTTCGAATTATCGTTTCCCCTTTTCGTTCGTAGCAAGGAATTTCGAGTCAGCTGATCGTCAGCGTGGTATTCATAGGCACACGCATTTTCATGTATATATATACGCACGTATACATGGGATGTGTGTGTGTGTGTGTATATATATATAGATATGCTATGTCTATTACTGGCCGGCCGATTAAAATGGATGGTTACGCGAGCATGCCAGATGAAAATAGACTTGAAGGAAAAAGATTATGTTCTCTCTCTCTCTCTCTCTCTCTCTATTTCTCTCTCTCTCTCTCTCTCTCTCTCTATTTCTCTCTCTCTCTCTCTCTCTATCTCTCACTCTCTCGATCTTTCTCATGATCTCTCTCACGCACACTTTCGTCCCTTAACGTTCACTACACGTTCTCTTCCGTTCTTTTCTCAAACAGTGGAATAGTCTACGTCAGCGATTATTCTCGCTGCATACGCCGACGAAATTACGCGTCCCTCTATTTTCGTCGTTTCAAAATCTCTTCACCTCATTGTTACTCCTCTAAGGTCAAAGTCGTGACGCCGAATTTTTTCTTATTATAAGTGACAATAAAAAAATCCGACTTCTTATTCAGTCGAGTGCGAGATCGTTCGGTTATCCCTTTTGTAAAGCTAACTTGTAAAATGATAGAAAAAGAAAATAATAGGAAAAATCTTTCTTTTTTACTTTTTATTATTTTCTTTTTTTATTTCTTTACACAATTTTCTCCTCATTAAAGATCCAATGAGTCGCTTGTTCTAACGTAAAACGAAGCGCCGCTATTATTATTATTATCTTTTTTTTATTCACTGATATATATATATACGTATATGTATATGGTATATGTAAGCTAAAAGTGTGGGGTTTCTTTCTCGAAAAAAATAACGTTCGAGAATATCCTTTTGACTTTTATATTTCTTTCCCTTTTTTATTTTCTTCCCCTTCCCCCATGTAGCTAGACTCGATAATCACTCGATCAGAACCAGACTAAATAAAGAAAATATTATAGGCTATTCTGAATCTTACAGATTATTCTGATCATCGAAGTTTTTATTTTAAAAGAAAAATAGTTACGTAACAATGTCAAATTTTTCATTACGTTTATGAAATGACTTTTGTTTCTCTGAAAAGTATTTTCAAATAGCTTCTTTTGTTAATACAAAAATAAAAAGAAAGTATATTACTTGTAAATCGTACGAAGAGAGTAGAGGTCATCCTTACGTTAACTTCAATCGTTATTATTAAATAGATCAATGTAATTTTATTTACTATTTATTTAGGCCATAATCTATAATCTCAATATATAATCTTAATCTATAATTTTAATCATCTATCAATCTTTTCTTTCTTTCCCAAAAACATTTTTTTTCATTTTTTTTCTTATCGAAAATTCGATCATTCTTCCCAGTAGAAAACACTTTATTAATACACATTATTATTATTATTATTATTAGTATTAGTATTATTATTAGTAGTAGTATTATTATTATTATTATTATTATTATTTATATTTGTGCCGTTCATCGATGTATGTAGGTTATGTCGGATGCATTTGCCGGTCGACTATTTCCGTCGACGAGGATAAATATAGAAAACAGGATCGAAGAATCCGAACGATTCGGTATGGACAGGGTCAACGAGTTTTCAGGAGAGAAAAGCGTTTCGCTTCATATTGTCGATCGAATATATAAATGGGTTAGAAGATAATGGCGTTTTATTACAAAATGTACGAATATATTGTCGTTAAAATTCAAATTGAAATATATAGTCCATTAAATTTAATAAGACTGTCATTTATCTCTCTCTTTCTCTCTCTCTTTCTCTCTCTCTCTCTCTCTCTCTCTCTCTCTCTCTGTCTCTTTCATATGTCATCGATCCATTAATTTTCTTTTAAGTTTTTTCGATCGTTCTCCTCTCGAAGATCCCAAACAGATCTCAGAATTTCGTTCGCATTTCTGAAGATACGGAAGGAAAATAAAAGAAGAAGAAAAAGAATAAAATAGAAGAAGTGGGCAGTTCGAAATGGTCCATGACCGTTCGAGTTCGAACTTGAAACGAAGTACTTCGGTATTTCGTGTTAATAAAAGACCAGTCGAAGTACTCCTCGTAGAAAAGAGAGAAAGAGAGAAAGAGAGAAGTAGAGAGAGAGAGAGAGAGAGAGAGAGAGAGAGAGAGAGAGAGAAGACGAAGAAGGACGATAAAGAAAAAGAGAAAAAGAGAGAGTAGAGTTGATCTCGGTTTAACGAGCCTGTCTCTCTCGACTAGTCCCGTTTTCCTCTTTCGAATCGATGCCACGAAAGTTTTATCTTCGTACGAAGGCCACTGGCCGGCCTTCCAACACGAACGTGAGCTTTTCTTTTGCTCTTTTAAGGAACACGTTAGCAGTCGATTCACCTTTAGAATTTATCGAATGCAAAAGCATCGTTCGAAAGATTCTTCTGAATTTCTCTCTCTCTCTCTCTCTCTCTCCCTCTCTTTTCAATTTGCTTTTATTAGAACACGAAAAGGCTGAGATTTCGTTGACGCTTGTATTCTTTTTTTTATACACACGCACACACCACATCACATTACATCACATCACATATACGTATATATATATATATATATATATATATATATATATATATATGTATATATGTATATATGTATTCCTTTAATTATATAAAATATCTTTCTCTCCTTTTCTTTCTTTTTCTCTTTCTCTCTCTCTCTTTTTCTCTCTCGAGAATAATCGAAATATCGTCGTAACTATTGTATGAAACACTCTGTATAATGTAGTTAAGCTATAATATATATATATATATATATATATATATATATATATATATATATATATTCATATTTATATTTATATATTTGCATATTTATATATTCATATTTAAAGCTATATTTAATAAATAAATTTTAATTAAATCATATATATATATATATATATATATATATATATATATATATGCTTTAATTAAAAGAAATAAAAAGGTTTGAATGTGTACATATATACATGTATATAAATAATGAAGCCAAGCCTTTAAAAACAGAACGACCATCACACTCACCTGTTTAATTTCGACTGTCGTCCTTTCGTTTCTTTTCTCAACATTTATCGTCCTCTAACACTTATCTTTTCTTTATTTCGTTATTCTCACATCAGTTTCATTTCTCTCTCTCTCTCTCTCTCTCTCTCTCTCTCTCTCTCTTTCTGTTTCATTTTATTACTCACTCCACTATCTGCTTTCTCATTCATTCGTACATATAATTACATATATATTCAGGCAAAAAATATATTTTACAAAAATATGTTCAGTTTTATATCACATATGTACAAACGTAAGTTTCTTACATAACGAAATATTAATATTATTTTCATTTAATTCGATTTTTATATACACATATATTTTCAATTGTTTTAATAACACAATAGAAAAAAAAACACGTGTAATTATTTTCGCTACAATAATGTATCTTTCATTGTAAGTACACGTACATACACGTACGTAATTATGCACATATGCATATTGTATATATGTATTATCCAAGGTACTTTTAATTTTATTTACATCTTTACATCCTTGATAATTTTACGCTTCGTTGTCGAAATAAGTCACCGTTGAATCAATTCTCTGCTTATATCTGTCGTACATATAAAAAATAAAATGTTCTCTCTTTCTCTCTCTTTTTCCCTTTTTCTTTCTTCCTCTTTGTTTCTGTTGCGTTTGCGTATTCTTTTTTTCATTAATTCTTATTCGACCTGTTTGAGCATGACGCGGCAGAGATCAACAACAAGTCGTCCTTCGTAGCGGCGATTTACGATTTTAAAAGTGAAATACATATCTCTTGACGGGGAAACGTCAAGATAAATATCTCTCGCAAAAAAGAAAAAAGAAAAAAGGAAAGAAGTCTGAATGAGCCGGCAACTGCGTTACTCTTATAGCTTCTTCTTCTGCCTCTAAAATACCTTTTATCGTTGTTATTATACTCACATGTTATACAAACGTATACATATAATTCTATTTGACCGTATATGAAAATGTATTATATAGTTATATATAAACGATGAAATATCGACAAAAAGATATTATATACGTGCCTATTGGATTTGTACTGATATTCTCTATAACTTTTGTTAAAGTTAAAATATATCGATTTCCATAGAAAATTATTTGATATGACTTCCGTTTTTTGACACTTAAGAGTGCTTTCTTTATGATACAGCCTCAATTTGTATTACATATTGTATGTAACAACTTTTATTTGAAATATTTTGTTTACGAAGCCCTATAGGATCGGGGATATTCGGCAGTATCGTTTATAACGATACACCCGATATACAGAAATATACACGGACCATGAATATGTATGTGGATAAATCGACGATCGTAATAACAACATTTGGAAAAGATGGAAAATATGATATTATGTTCATTCAAAATGTATTACAAGCATGAATAAGTATTCAAAATTTGTCGATAAAATAATTTTAATAATAATAATAGTAATAATAATAATAATAATAATAATAATAATAATAATAACGAACACGATATGTATATCTAGAAGCATATACTTTTATCCGATTAATAAATTTTACTTTTGCTTTATTTATTATTTAATTATTACGATATATATATATATATATATATATATATATATATATATATATATATAACTAATATAATTATCCAGTAGTTTTTGTCGATTAAATTTTAGTCGATTGTGTAATAAAAGTCCTTTACATACCTACATCGCGTAACTAAATTTACGATCTATCTTTTTTTACGTCCTAAAAACATCGGATCCGATAATAATCGCTTGTCATCGTTCTCGTCTTCGTTACCGACGTTTGTAATTATGGTTATTTTCAAGGTTTACTTTAACGTTCAAAGGAACATCACTATAATTTAAATTTCCATGAGAACGAACCTTCCTAAAGAGATAAAACATTTTGAAAGCTAGAATTAAATCATTTAAGTCATATCTAGCTATCTGCACAGGACAGTTTTATTCATTGAACGTTACCAGATATGTTAGCTACCGCGTACGTACCTATGCACGTTAGAAAGACATAGAGATAGAATAAAAGAGAG
>OU426994.1:10297968-10312968 GCA_911387935.1 Dolichovespula saxonica | reverse complement strand
AAGACACCATTTTGCATCAATTTGACACGTCGACAACGAAACAAATTTTTCGCACTGTTTCGAACTCTAAATAATATCTAATATAATTTTTATGTTAACATAAAATATTATATAATGCAATATTATTATAATATATTCTGTTAATATAATTTTAATTTTATATCAGTTTCGAACAACATAATTATATTTAATATTATCTCGATTTTAGATAATGTTTACGGAAATAATTAAAAAAAAACCTCAAGTTTACACAAAAAAAAAAGAAGACATCATCGTCGGCTGTTACGGATGTATCATATAAAATATCTTCTTCGATCCATTTGCAATATAATTATCGAGAAACATTCATTGTGTATTTATTGATTATTTAATCAACAACCTATTGAAAGATCACGTAGTAATAATAGGTACGTAAATGTTACGTATGTGCAAAATGTTATCACAACTTTCAAATTACGATAATAATTACATTAATAAATACTCGAACACGATTGAAACAAAAGGAAAACCGTAATTAATTTCTGCAATTTCAACCAATTCAATCCCCTTAAATTTATTGCTTTCATTAGGAAACAAGATGAAAGGCGACGTAATACTATTTCGATAGGGGTGGTGATAATAAAATAAGAGATGAAAAAATAAAATAAAAATTTGGAAGAGGAAAATGAAAGAAAATTCGTCACTTTTATTTTCTTACAATCTTTCGTTCCTTCCACGAACGTTTTCTGAAACGTTCTCTTTCGGTTTTTCGGTTCAAAAATCGGACTGTGCACCTCTCGTTCCAAGTATCACAAACAGCTCGCCACGATACGTGGGATTAAAATTGGAGAAGTGAAAGAAAGAAAGGAAGAAATAAAGAAAGAGCAATAGAGAGAGAGAGAGAGAGAGAGAGAGAGAGAGAGAGTGAGAGAGAGAGAGAGAGTGTGAGAGAGAGAGAGAAGGAGAGTGAGGAGAAGGCCTAGCTATTACTCGGCGTTACTCGTTGACGAGCAAAAAGACGCTATTGAAACATCCTCCGTTGCAACTCCGGGCTATTGGAAGGCGATTTTTGCGAGTGCAACCTCCCCCCTTTTATTTCTTCTTTCTCTCTCTCTCTCTCTCTCTCTCTCTCTCTCTCTTTCTCTTCCTTTCTCTTTCTCATCTGGCAGCCTGCCACTTCATCTTTTCGTAAAAGCGAGAACTTGCAGCAGTGTGCCTCCCCAAAGCAACGTAGATCCCGTTGCTATTCAATTCGAACGTCGCCACGTGTTCACAAGGATAAAACATGAGAGGTGGTGAAGGTGGAATAGGGTTAGGATGAGGATGAGGAAGAGGAAGCCTTTTGCGAAAATGAAGGACTCCATAATCCCTTCTTTCATTCAGGATGTCGAATGGTTAAAGGAAAACTTTCGAAGTTCAGAGACCATGGTGTTTTATTCTTACAAAAAGTTTTTCAACCATTTTTCATCATCGTCGGATGACGAACAAGACGATGACCCATTTTTTATTTTCTTTTATTCTTTCTCTTCGCGAAAGTTCATGTGCAATTAAATTGATTAATCATTTCGAAGAAAATAAAAACGAAATGAATGTTATGAGCCATGCTCGTTCATTCGATTTGTTTTTCATACGAATGTATTTTGAAATAGAATTGAAACTACGAGCGCACGGTACAGACGCGTGTTCGCTTGTCGACGGTCGTAAGGTCGAAGAGAATATTTTTCAAATTCAGGAAATCGCAATAATTCTCTCACCAAAAAGAAAAAAACATTTTGTTGGAAAAAAATTTTCATCGTCGTGGGTGGCTAATATTTCACTCCGTTCTCCCAACCTGATCCTCTTCTCCCCGTGAAGATCATCGTAATCAAAAACTGATAAATTTACTTCGGAGAAAATAACGACTCACGTAATTCGATTTGTAGTCGCATTAATGAACGTTCGTAAGTGATTCTAAACTTCGAATGTTCTCGACACACTTGTGTCACGTGTCGATACTCGATCATTCTCATTCGTGACCTCATACGCATTCCTAGAAAGCATTATGACTCTTTATCGCAGTCAACTCGTAGCCTAAATAAACATGCAATCGAACTATCGTATGCATTCGTTAAAATGTCTCACGTTACTTATTCATTGGATTATCTTAGATCATTTTATTTTAATGACATTAAATTATTGCTCGTATGTCGTATGTAAAATCGTAAACACTTAATCCAAATAATATTCCATTAACGTTTAACGAATCGTCTATCTTTTGAAACTTGACAAACAGAATAATATAAAATTGAACTTTCGTAAACAAATTATACTTCAAATCAAAATAATCGATATGACAAAACGAGGTGGAACACGGAGAGAGAGAGGGAGATAGAGAAAAGGGGAGTGGGAGGGAGAGATAGCAATTATCGTAATTACGTTAAGACCACTTCGCCAACATCCATATTGAAAATTCGAACGAAACAATAAAGTGGCCATTAGAAATATTAAAGATTTTCATGCTTATTGATCGGCATTACAGTTATGAAAAAAAAAAAGGGAAAACGTATTCCGTATTTCCACGAACTACAAGTATATTAAGAACGAACGTAGAAAATGTTTAACGAACATAGTATGTACGTCGAGAGAAACGATTTATGCGTTATGGTTGGTAGTTGAACGTGCCCGCATGCTCTTTTGGCTTTTCGAAAGAATTCATGCGAACACCCACGTGCATTCTTCCTGTCTCTCTCTCACTCTCTTTCTCTTTCGTACTTTTTTTTTTTATTTTTTAATTTTCCACAACATAGTTCCAACCATGTTTACTCGCCTAGCGAACCGTGCATCCGTGCGCTTCCCGTATCTCGTTGCACACGTTGAAACGATAACAAATGCTACTGAAGGATTTCGAACCGCTGTGTTTCGCGTTGTTCTCGTAAAACAAAACGAGAGGAATGAGAGAAAAACAAGAGTGAAAGAGAGAGAGAGGGAGAGAGAGGGGGAGGGAGAGGGAGAGAGAGAATGATAGAGGAATGGTTATACTCGTTTCGATGATACAGAATACATACAAATGATTTAACGAAAACGTTCGAGATAGGCGAAGTTACAAGGTTTCGCAATCGATTTCTTTATTTGGAATACTTAAAAATATAAAAAAAAAAGATGGAGTCGATATTTATGACTAACTGTAAAAATGACGATATTGAGATAAATTTAATATATATATATATATATATATATATATATATATATATATATATATATATTAAAAATCTATTTTAAGGGATCTCGAATTTCGTTTCAATTTATAATGCACTAGTTAAATATTGTATATTGAATCTTACGTTTATTTTTTAATCAAAATTTTTTTATGTTTTCTTTGTTTTAAAATATGAAGAAAGATTGAATCGATATGTATGACCACGGTAACAGTGATAAAATCGAGATAAATTTAATGAATATATGTGTATATATACACACACACACACAATATATATATATATATATATATATATATATATATATATATATTAAAAATCTATTTTGAGAAATCTCAAATTTCGTTCCAATTTATAATTCAGGTATTAGATATATTGAATTTTAAGTTTATTTTCTAGTTATAATTTCTCTTATTTGCTTTACCTAGAAATACGAAGAAAGATAGAGTCGGATATATATATATATATATATATATATATATATATATATATATATATATATATATATATATATATGACCACGGTTAAAGGCAACGAAATCGAAATTAATTTTCTGGATATATAGATAAAAAAGAAATCTATTTTAAGATTTCAAATACCGTATCCAATTTATAACGCACGAGTTAAATATGCTGGAATCTTACGTTCATTTATCGCGGTAGAAAAATCGTCGATAGTTTTTCATTAATGTTTTATAACATCATATAACTTTGAGGTCATACGCGCTTATATATATATATATTAATAAACAATTCTTAATTTGTTTATTATTAATAAACAAAACATATATATATATATATATATATTAATAAACAATTCGTCGAAATTTCCAATATCTTATGCCAAAATAAATGGTTTGTGGGTTGGAAGATTACGAAATAGGTTAATTGCATATAAGTGCGTATGAGAGACAAGCCAATCGATCGGTCGGAAGCAAAATCGGACAACAAGATGAAAGGTTCCAACTGCAATCGCGTTTTTATATGCACGCATGAGCTAAGCCTTGGCCGGCACTTGAACAAAAGACTTAAAGTTCTATAATCGGTGGTCGTTCGTTCGTGCACGAATGTGTGTGTATGTTTGTGTGAGAAACAAGCAGTCGATGGGCAGTCGATCAAGAAGAAAAAAAAGATGGCGTATCCTCGGAAGAAAGTGCGTTAAAGAGCGCGACGTAAGAAAGGCAGCCAATCGAAAGGAGTAGCATGTCCTTGGAAAAAAATACGCGCAGAGAACAACATCGGAGAAGTGACGGATCGGAGTATGATATTTTCCTCGTAGAGAAGTGCGTTGTGATTTATAGAAGTCCGGTGTGCAAGAAAGATAAGTGACGAAGCGGATAAGCGACGAAGATCTGGAAAAAAGGGCAGTAGGAATTATTAAGCGCGTAGGTAAACGAATACGAGTGGAAATGAAAAGGTTATTATGACGTAAGGAAAAGACCAGAAGACGGAGCAATAGCGTGTCTTCAGTAGATCGACGAAGAGAAATAACGAGTTGAGGAAAGAGTAAAGACGAGATCCCCGAGTAGATCCGCAGCAGAGAGTAACGACATAGTAAAGAGCAAAGAGTAGTTTGAGTCTGGAGATGATCAGAGAAAGATTACGGTCTTTTTAGTAGACCATATATAGAAAGAAAAGGATTATAGTGTATTAGTATTAGTGACTTAGTTGTATTGCTTTATTTGTTATATTTGTTAATAAAACCTGTATTACCGAAAGAGCAGTGTGTCGAGAGTTATACAGGTCCGTACATCGCGCGTAAGATTACGCAAAATTTCCTACGTACATAGCACTAGAATTTTTCTTCTGTTTTTTTTTTTCCTTTTTTTGTTATTTATTTAAAATTCATCAAGTTAATATCAATTATTAATTATCGATAAGTATATATTGCAATGATTTATTAAACATTTCTATCTATTGTTTATTTACGTAGAGTCAGTTGTATACAAAAATATAAGAATATTTTTAATCCCTACATTATTCATCGATGAGGTTAATATATTTTTTATGTTTTATTTCACTTTCGCATCTCTAATGTAATCGTTAATTTATATTCGAAAGGGATTTACTAATAAGTATAAACTATATACTTGTTATAGAATAGTTATACTAATTGACCCTTTACGTTAAGCAACTTATTTTTCATACTTCTATGAATATAAATACATTTTTGAAAAATGTAATAGAAAAAATTAGTTTATAGAAAGATAATACCTAACGAACGAAAGAAAAAGAAAGAAACAAATAAAAATATATATATCGAATTATTTTTTAGTTTCAAACTCGATAAAAGCGATCAAAGCGCGACAAAAAGAAATTCTTCGCTCGTTGGAATTTTCGTCCGGCGAGTCAGCGTGCTTGCATCCGTTGGACATTCGCAAAAAAAGCGGATAAAGTGGAAAAAAGGAGAAAAAAAAAAAAAAAAAAAGAAATATATATATATATATATATATATATATATATATATGCGTAAAAAGAAAAAAAAAGGAACGAAAAGAATAGCGAAAGTTAATGCGCTAGAATGTGTATCGTAAGTCGTACGTTGCCGGATGCAACTCTGTGGATTTCGTTCATTAAATCCTGCCGTGCACGCATATCTCACATTCCACGCGCGTCTCACACCGAAATACGCGACTTGAATTCTCTCATTCATTCGCTTACACACACGCACGTACGTGCGTGCGTAAGCGCGTAAACGCGTGCGTGAGCACATTCATTCATGCTTTCTTTCCTTCCTCCCCCTCCTCATCGTTTATCACCAAGCCTACGAAACTTAATAAGATTTATACTGCCGACAATCGAGTATATAGCTCCAATTTCGACGCACTTTATTTTCGTTTCTTTCTTTTCTTTTTTTGTTGTTTCTTTTTACAATCGACGCAAATTTTTCTGAAATTTTAATTTATTTATTTATCTTTTTTTTCTTCTTTATTTTTCTTTTTTTTGAATTAATTATAGTTTCGCCAATGTTAGATCTCCGATCAAATTTGAAAAGATAAACATTTATTTCAGAAAATTTATTTTGCAAGGAGTTTGACTTGTTTGAAATTTATTGTTCGTTTTTTTTCTATTCTTTTATTCTTCTTTTTTTTTTTTGGTTAAGAAAAATATATTGATATTGAATAATATTGGATCAACGAACAAAATTTGTCTGTATACCCAATAATATTTGGACAAATTCATGTGTTTAAAAAGTCTTAATAATCGTTAAATCGTTTAAACGATCTTATAATCAACAAAAATTTAATCTGGCAAAATATTCAATTAAAATCAAATCTAAAAAAAAAATTTCGATCTTTTTTTTATTTTTTATAATCGTTATACCATATGAAAACTAGTAAATATATTACTAGTAACTAGTAAGTATTGATTGGTTAGAAGAAAAAAAAAAAGAAAGAAAAAGTTCAATAAAAACCGAACCTATTCAAATTTAAAACATCTTCCTTAGTTCTTTTCTTTCGTATCGTAAAAACTTCATAAACTCTTCAAGGACTATCTTTTTTCTTTCTCCTTCGCATAAAATTGCAATTGCATTCGATCGATGTACATAAAAATATATACTTTATATTGCGAAGAAAGGAATATATCCACAATATGTTTGTTACGTGTCAAGTATAAGAAATCACTTGCCGATCACAACTGATTACGATTTCGTATCGTGAATACGAGCCGGAATGCGGCTAGAATATTGCACCGCACCGAACCAAGTTAATTTCGATATCGCACGTGCACGTATACAAGCGCGAAGATATAAATCCGATCGAACAGGTTGCTTACTGAAACGGCCTAGCTCGTTGACCGGAATCGAATCTACTACAAGCTAACGGATAAGAAGATTGTACATGTGTACGTGCATGCATGCGTACGTGCATATGTGTATGTATATCGCGTTTCGAACGCATTATATCGTTGAGTTAATAGATGATAGCTTTTCTTATCGAGACACCCGTTGGAAATCGGACTCACTGTTTTCTTATTAATTGTATTTATTTATTTATTCTTTTTCATTTTCTTTTTCATTCATTTATCATTTTTCTTATTCATTTATTCTTTTTTTTTTTATTTTTTTTCTCACTAATTCATCATTTTTCTTGCTTACTTTATTTTATTTGTAATTTATATATTTTTTTATTTTTGATCGAAGTGAACGTTACACTCCGAGAAGTATTTCGATTTCATTGGGATTACTGTCATTCGTTATTTATTAATTATTTCGTAAAATGATCGCCAAAAAATTATTCCCTGGAATAATCTTTTTAATATTTCGAGTGAATTGTTTTTAAAAGGATTATCAGAGTTTTTTTCCTTTTTTAATCAATGCAATTTCATTCCCGTAGATTAAAATATATTATTTCTAAGAGGCTTAAAATATGAAAATCGTCAACGAATTTCATTATATCTGTCTTTAATTTACATTCTTGATTATATCGATCAACTAGTTATCCTTGAAAACAACAAAATAATCGATTACAAAGTTGTTTTTATATCATTTAGATCGTACGTTATTTTATGACAAACAATAAATCGATATTGTTTATATAAACTCAGCGAATCAATATTTGTTCTTTCACTCATGCTTGGACATTGATAATTCTTGATTTAAAAAATCGAATTACATAAACGATATATATATATATATATATATATATATATATATATATATATACACATACAAACCACACAAACACACACATACAAAATAAATACAAGTTTTTAAAGCATGAACGCTACAGTTCATTCATCCTGTATATAAACGAATCAAAAAATTGTGTATCAAAAAGAAATAACTTGAAACGTTTCGATCGAAGGTAAATTGAAGTTGAAAAAGGAAAAAGGATAAAAAAGAAAAAGAGGATAGTCAGACGTCGCTAAGTCACATTACTTGGTCCATGGAAGGAAAAGAAAAAGAAAAAGAAAAAGAAAATGGAGGAGAAGAACATGAGAGTTTGCAATTCGATCTTCACTTCACGAAACATTTTTACTTTAACTTAAATTATCGATGGAAATAAGGATTAAACAGGTTAATTACAAATCCTTCTTACTGTCATCTTGAGCAATATAGATAAAAGATGACAGAAGCTTTCATTAATTGTACATTTAAAAGGTTAAAAATATCTAACGTAATATTAATGATTTTTATCTTCTCCCAACTCCCATCACTACACCCGACATTTTTCTATTATTATGAATAATCATACGGTAGCAACTATGTAATTATTGCTCCGAAATAAACCTCAATTTCGTATGATTATTTTTTCCCTTAATCCTCTACAATTAATTTATCTCTCGTATCCGTAAAAGTATTATATATAAAATGCGAATATTATATTGTATTATTTCTATTAATTTATACTAATGTATAAAATTATATGATTATATAATTTAGATTGATTTAATTTAGTGACGACAAAATGTGATGAAATTTTTATTATACGGATGTACGTATAATTCTAATTGCATGGGTACTAATGAGGGTTTAATTATTTTTATTGGTTTACGTTTGATACATATTATATCATGAATAATCATGACACCAGTTTTATAATTGTTACTCGAAATATTGCATAATTTTATCTGATCTCTCATCTTAAATACTTTCCTTTCCATTTACGTATAATATATACTTTATCGACAAAATACACGCTATCGTAGGAAGAATACGTACGAAACTCGAATATTTCCGATTTTGTCGAATTAATATTGTCAAAATAATTCTTCGTTACACTTAAAAAATGAGAAACATTGAGAAACAAAATTTCAATTCAATGGACGTAATCAAAATTTCGTCTATTAAAAAAAAAAACAAGAAAAAAGAGATGAAGAAAAGAACTTTCTAAATAGATCTGAGACGACAACAAATCGGACATCCAACCTGAGTAAGTTAAGATTAAATGATAATTCCAACGTTTCAGAGAAACAAGGCGTGCGTGTATGCGTCTAGTGTGTCATTACACGTACGATTATTCGTGCGAGCACGGACGTGACTCGACGTTCGGATTAATGGCAAGGGCACTAACTACTCAGATTTACGCTCGGCTTCTCGCAAGTAATCGTCCGTGTCGTCGTCCTCGTCCTCGTCCTCGTAGTCATCTAAAACTTCAAGTTGTAAAAAAGAAAATGAGAAGAGAAAAATGAAAAAGAAAGAGAAAAGAAAAGAAAAGATCTCACTTGTAATTCTCTCTCTCTCTCCCTCTCTCTCTCTCTCTCTCTCTCTCTCTCTCTCTCTCTCGCTCTCTTTCTCTCTCTCTCTCTCGCATGCTTCTCAAGAAGCTAAGATTACGCTTGGTTCACCTTAAAAGCCAACTTCTTGTTAAAGAGTAAAGAAAAGAAAAAGACGAAGTAGAAGAAGTAGAAGAAGTAGGAGAAGAAGAAGAAGAGGAGGAGGAGAAAGTCGAAGAAGAGGAAGAAGAAAAAGAAAGCTAAACGCGACGCTGTTCGTTTTTTCTTAACATAAATTGAATTATTAAATTAAAATTACTGTACAGATTATAAAGAAAGAAATAAGGAAAGAATGAGAAATAAAGATATAGAAAGAGAAAATTTATTAGAGAGAGAGAGAGAGAGAGAGAGAGAGAGAGAGAGAGAGAGAGAGAGGAATGAACGTAAAAGATTTTTACAGAAGTATGAAAAGACTTTCAGGTCAAAGATTTTAAGTTGAAAGAACTGAAAAGTCTTTTTGAGACCAGGCCAACGATCTTTCAAATCCGAAATGAAAAATGAATTTTGAACTTGGATTAGCAGGCATTAAAAAAAATATGAAAACGTCTTTAATATCGTGAAATATAAGATATCGAGATTTCTTTAGGTCTCTCTCTCTCTCTCTCTCTCTCTCTCTCTCTCTCTCTCTATCTATCTATCTATCTATCTTTCTTTTTTTCTCTTTCTCTCTTTCTCGTCATTAAATTAATCATTAAAAGTAATCGTGATGATAAAACTTCTAGTTCTTTTTACGAGAACGTTCTATTATAAACTCACATCAAGTACTTATTACGTAATATCGTTATCTTCATTTTTCTTTTTTCTATTTCTCTTTCTTTCTTTATTTTTTTCTATTTCAAGAGTGAACGACTTAAAATTTCACTTCGATGAATCTTCCTTCTCTTTATTTAACGCATACTCGAAGAAACACGTCAGACTTATTTCGAAGCTTAATTATTAGTCGAATCCATTTTGATAATGATGTATGTGTGCACACGTCTATATGTGTGTCTGTGTGTGTGTGTGTGTGTGTGCATGTGCGTGCGTATGTGTGTGTATGTGATACTTGTGTGTCTATCTATTCATCATTGGCTATCAACTCGAGCACTTTCTTCTGTGATTCAACACTTTGGAATGCACATCGTAGTGATGTCAATCTTTACTCAGCTGAAAACTCAGTCTCTCTCTCTCTCTCTCTCTCTCTCTCTCTCTTTCTCTCTCCCTCTCTCTCTCTTTCTCTCTCTCTTTCTCTCTTCTTCTTCTCGATTCATGCCAAACGATCATTACCGACGATTCGCACTCGATGTACGTATATGCATACATGCATACATACATACATACATACATATCTACATATCTACATAATTCCTCGGAACACCTGCGAGCCTTGTGTAATTTTTTTACACAACGCGTTGCATGCTTTCCTTTGACGATCGATACATACTTCGAATCATCCTTCGATACGATTCTAGGAATTGTATTCTTCGAAACGTAAACGTGCCCCAAAAAAAAGAATACAAAAATAAAAATAAAAAAGAAAAACGACGAAGAAAACATTCTAGAAAACGATAATTAATATTTTTTATCAATCAATGATTAATATTAATAAAACATTATCAATAATAATTATACGTGTTAAAAATGAATATAATAACAATCGTATAAAAACAAGACAGGGATACGCACGTACGGTTATTAACATCGATAATTGATATTACTATTATATGAATGACCATTGAGAAATCGACATTTCATACAAATGCAAATATTGTGTTCTATTAATATAATAAAATATGGGTTTTTATTTTAACGATGCTGTATTGAAATTAAAATTTAAATATATATATATATATATATATATATATATATCTTTTTTCTTTTTTTATTAATTCGCCTGATACGTTCGTCCTTTCATTCATTCGTTCGTTCCGTTCGTTTCGATAATATCTTACTCACGGTGAACGGCATGTAATACAACGCGATATTTCATTTTCGATTACACCGAATTCATCGTCTCTTTTCATATTCGTGAGAATTTCTACACGTTCGAGATGATTCCCAGCTTCATTATCTCAATCAAACGTCGTTCTCTATGATACATTCGCTTTGTTGGTTTCCTCCCGTATAATTAATTGAGAAAAAAAAAAGAAAGAAAAAATTTTATCGTCACAAAATTTGTCCGCGCGTAAGCGTTACTTCCCGCGAGTATGTATATCGTACCTTTCATAATCCCTATTACAAAATTTTCTGGCATCATTCTCAATTTCCCCGATCGCGATATAAAAATCGATGGTTATAAAGTTTGTCGGAAGAAACGCTCATGCATTTGATTTTTGCGATCGTAACGTATAAATTCGCTACTCGTATCGTTCACCGATCGAGAGTAACAAAAAAAGAAGGGAATAGAAGTAAGGGGGTTGGAGAAGGAAAAAAGGATGGGAAGGACGGGGGATGGGTGTGGGAGGTGGAGGTGGAAGGGAAAAGGATGGGCGAATAAAGCACGTATTGTTACGAGAATTGTAATTAAATCGTTCCTTAATCATAAATCGAAGCTACCTGTGTCGATTGTAACGTTAAACGACAAGTAGCCGGAATTATATAGATTGTAAAATAACAATTTGCTGACGTCAACTTATTTGCGTACGTACGTTCGTTACTCGTACGAATCAAAATTCAATCCGAGCATACGTTCATATAGATAAAAAAAAAAATACATGATAATTACCGAACCTTATTAATCATGAATTGTTTATGTATCTGTTAAGAATGCAAAAAAAAAAGAAAGAAATAAATTGAAAAATATCAAATAACGTTCTTGTCGGTCGGATGCAACTCCTTCTTTTCTCTTCTCTTTTTTCCCGTTTTTATTATTATTATTATCAAAGTCGGCAATGAAAAGTTGTTTTTCAAAGTATGTACATCACACAGGTTGTATTTTGATCGCGTCGAATGGTAGTGTTATATACAGGGTATCTAGGAAAAGCATGGGAGCAAACTTATACTGCGTGTTACTGAGATCAAATAGATGAAAAAAGTTCATATAAATTTATGTCCGAAAATGCTTTTCTTTCTTTCTTTCTTTGTTTTTTTTTTTTTTTTTTGAGATGATATTTACGACTTATTGTGCCGGTTATGTATACGATATGTTCGAAAATTTCTTCTTCCGCACGAATGCAGGCTGCCATTCGTCGAATTAGTGAATGCCGAATCCTATCGAATATTCCAACCGTATTTGGAAATAATGTATATATAATAAATGCATTTGGAATAAATTCCCAAAGTTTTCATCTTCTGTTTCTATCGTATTTTTATAAATCGACTCACGTAAATGATGACTGTCATTGAGAATTATAATACGTATACGAAAAAAAAAAGAAACATAAAAAAAACGTTCGGGAATCATTAATTTCGACGAATGGAAATAAATCGTGCATACATATCTTTAAAAGAATATATACATCTTTTCGAATTTTTGTCGTCCATTTGATCTCAGTAATACGTAGTATGAGTTTGAACCCATGCTTTTTGAAAATTCTGTATATATTCAAAAAAAAAAAGGAAAACCCGACGATTGAATTCAATAAATTAATAAAAAATGAGATAGATAGATAGAGACAAAGAGAGAGAGAGAAAGAGAAAGAGAGAGAGAGAGAACGGAAGGTAAGAGGAAAGGAAGAAAAAGAAAAGAAAAGAAAAAGAGAAAGGAAAGGAAAAAGAGAAATGGAAAAAATTATATGCGTCGCGGAAAAGGAGAAAAGGGAGGAGACGAGAAACGATTTCGACAACTCGCACGCCGTGCCGGATTTCGATAAATCTCGACGTCGTCGTCGTCGTTGTACGTTCGAACAGAAGGCAAAAGCTGGTTATACCTACGCTAAACTTCCTTCTGAAAGATAATCTCGTCTCTTTCGCATTAGTCGCGATTCAAACCTGCCATTTATATTTTCTTTCTATCTCTATCCCTCTCTCTCTCTCTCTCTCTCTCTCTCTCTCTCTCTATCTCCCTCCCTCTTTCTCTCTCTCTCTCTCTCTCTCTCTCTCTCCCTCTCTCTCTCTCTCTCTCTCTCTCTCTCTCTTTCTCCTTCCTAACATACAGAGTACGCAATATTAAATGTTACACTTGGAAACATTATCTCGATATACATTTTATATTGGTTAATTATTTAATAAAAAAAATAGAAATAAAAAAACATAAAAAAACAAAAGAAAAGAATAAAAGAAGATAGATAATTATATAAAAAAGAAAGATAATTATACAAAAAACAAAAAGAAAAAAAATGATTGACAAATGAAAACATCATTGACATATCTCATATAATTTTTCCTTCCGACATGAATTCTAATGATAATTTATTCATGCTATATTTCCGTTAAAAACATAAACAGTTTCTAACGGTGCATGTGGAAATCACGTGTATATACGTGTATAAATATACACGTACGTGTACGTATGTAAGTATTATGTATTATGCATATGTATCGCCAATATTTCTCGATCTAATTTATACTCTGCGTGAAAGGGTACGACCACGCAAAAATTGTTTCCCCCTTTCGAATATCTTTATTGCGTAGGAAGGCTTCGATCAATAGAAAAGTTTTTGTAAGTTTCTGTAAGTTGTTATTGTTGTTGTTGTTGTTGTTGTTGTTGCTGTTGTTTTTGTTTTAACGTTATCTAGATCATTTGTATATACGTACATAGACGTATTGGATATCTGTATATCTACTTTATAAGTTCTCAATCCGTTCCGTCACGAACGAGACATATTTGAGAACCCGTATTCGGTTCCGTTCGAGCGCGCGACCGTAATCGATTCGCCACGCGTTTCCGTTTCTGATAATCTTGCTCGTTGCTCATAGACATACAACACTACATAAGTCACGATCGATCGAGTCGTGTATACGACGTTTCTAATGTGTCCCGAGTTAAAGTATCGACTTGTCCGATAGAAGTTAGATGAGCGGTTTCTTTGAATTAATGCCTTTCGTCTTAAAATTCTATTTTAGTTTCTATTTTAATTTCTTTATATTTCTTTTTTTTTGTTTGTTTTCTTTGAAAATGTTCGTTAATCTCCAATTATTATAATGTATTCGACGTACCCAGTCTATCAATCTATCGAAAAAAATGTTCACGAACTGATCTAGTTAAGGTACTCCATAAAAAAAAATAAAAAAGAAAAGAGAGAGAGAATAGAAGAAAGAGATTGCTAATCGATTTATTACGATCTTCTCTCTCTCTCTCTCTCTCTCTCTCTCTCTCTCTCTCTCTCTCTCTCTCTCTCTCTCTCTTTTCGAAACGGAGGAAAATCGAAAGTCCTTGTGACCGTCGAGTCCAATACGTTATGAAATAGTTCTCAACAATTTTGAAATTTAACGACGACCCTTTCAAATCGTTCGTCCATCTCGCTTGAGGGAAACCCCTCGTTAAACCATAAAATCTATAGGGGATGGGGTGACGAAGCGAATAATATCGCTGTATAACCGTTAAAATTGTTCCTCCACCCTTTCGAATTCGGCGAAAGTTCGTCAAGCATAACTCAAGTGCAATCAACGTTCCATGTGACTGAGAGAAAGAGAGAAAGAGAGAGAGAGAGAGAGAGAAGAGTATGTACCGGAGAAGGAGAAGGGGTAAT
>OU426994.1:10292968-10295468 GCA_911387935.1 Dolichovespula saxonica | reverse complement strand
ATAAAATTGAAAAAGTCAAAAACAGAAGAAATAAAGTATATTGAGAAGTACTATGTTATAAATATGAATAACGTAAAACGTTTAAATTCGTTCAAAACCTAAAAACGTTCACATACTGTTGTCGTGCCACAATATTATAAAATAAAAAAATAATATAAAAAATAAAAAAATAAAATATAACAAAATAATATAAAAAAAATTAAAATGTATCAAAAGAATTCGATACGTGAATAATTTGAAAATTTTACGCTTATTAATTGTTGTCGTGTTAGAATAAAAAAAAAAAAGAAAAAAAATGAAGAAGAAGTAATTAGTAAAAATAGAATTAATCGGAAAAGCTGATAAAATATGAAGTTAGACGATAACTATGAACATCGGAATTCGAGGCGCATTCTCGTTCGAGATAAAACGTCTTTACGAGTGACTGCTAACGAGTGCATATTATGGTTAAAATATATAAGCGTATATACATTGTAGAAACGTGTATTTACGTTTGTACTAGAAGTATATACATTCTGTCCGTGATAAATCAGACAATTTTGACGAAGCGTCGACGCCGCAAGTGTTTTTGACAACAACAAGGACGCCTCTCATCTAACGTTCTCGAGAAATAAATAAATCATGGCTCCAATTAGGCTGTAAAGCTCATTCTAAGCTCAACCGATGCATAGATACGATTTTTTATGGAATAATCGAAGATAGTGTTCGACTCCGTCGAAACTATTTTTATTCAAGGGTACGACGCAACGTCGATTGGTCGAATAATAACTGATACTAATAATAAGAAAAAAAAAATTAAAAAAAAAAAAAGAAAAAACATCAAATTTGTTCATTCATCAATGCCTCACGTTTATATATTAATAATAAGGAAACTGCAAACAAGTTCACAGATTGGTAACGTCAGAGTAATTATTCGAACGCGTTTTCTGGAGAGATTGATATTTAATTTCTTAATTAAAAAAAGAACAAAATTATGTTATCTACAACGCGTCCAATAATTTCACCCAAGAATGTTATAGAAGAAAAAAATTGATCAATTAAATATCCTAACAATTTCTCAAACTACGCCAATCGGAGCAAATCTTTACGACGCCAAATTATCAATTGATATACGTACTTAGTTTTCGAAAGCGGATGTACTTACACACGTTCAACCAAAGGACTATTTAAAATATATTAGAAAAAAAAGACTCAAGTTAAAAAACGATGATACTGTTTACCGAATCTACTCGTCAACGGAGGAACTCACGTGTTTGCTGTATAAAGAAAAAAAAACGACATCTTGACAGGCACTCCAAAAATACAAAAACTTTAATACAAAATTTATCAAATATTATAGACAGAATAAATAATGAAAGAAAAAAAAATTTTTATCTGGAACACTCGGTTTCAAGATAAACATAAAGCTAATAATCTAAACCAAGTATCTAGTAGAAAATTCAACTTCGACTATTCCATCTAGCTCTATCGAAAACTCTTCAACCACTTACAATGTCCTTCATCGGTAACGTAACGTAACGTAAAGCGACAAAATTGGGTTAAAAAAAAACAAAAGAAAAAGTATCTAAACAATTTTTATGAATAAGACCTCCTCCTCTTACTCCTCCTCCTTTGTCTACCCGGCCCCACTAGTAACGATTTTAATACCATAGAAGAAGACCGAGAAATAAAATCAGTAAATCGTAATAAAAATAATGAATTTTTATGTAAATGACGAAAACAAAAGCGATTTGTTAATCGTTAAAAATTTTGGTTTGAAATAACTGGGAAGCAAGCTAAATACACATCGATGAGAAATCGAAGGTATCAAAAAAAAAAAAGAAAACAAAAAAGAGAAAGAAAGAAACCAAAACAAAAAAAAATGTTTTAATTCCACGTAAAATCATTCGATTAAAGCGAAGAATATGACATTCAATTTGAAGGTTCTTCTTAATATATAGGAAAAAAAATATATATATATAAATCAAGTTATGTAGGAAGAAGTGTATTATAGAGGATTAGGTTTCTTACATCTTACAGTACCACGTTTCAGATCAACAATGCATTGTCCACAATACTGATCGATATTCGGAGTTCATATTTATTTTTACAGAGCGCTATGAGTACTCCGAAAGAGTAGTGATTATGCATTAAGATTCACACGATTGAAACTTCATTGGCCTACATCGTTGACATTAAGAAAAGTCAAAAAAAAAAACAATATATATATATATATATATATATATATATATATATATATAACGAGAAATTTCGAACGATAGTTCCATTAAATTTCTTTTAGATTCTGTCTCACGCGGGAATATCAGTAAATGAGATTTGCCGACTTCTTAAACGAAACAGAAACGAATTTCAGCAATCTCGATATATGTATGTATATCGGAAAATCTCATTTGCAAACATGTACGACGCATACGGAAAGAAAAAAAAAAAGAGGCTAACGCAAGACGGCAAAATATGATCAAAGAAAAAGGTATTATTAAAGGGGAGGGGAGGGGGAAGG
>OU426994.1:10252968-10290468 GCA_911387935.1 Dolichovespula saxonica | reverse complement strand
GAGAAAAGGAAAGAAAAGAAAAAACATTGAATTAACTTCGTTCAATTAAAATGATAATTTACTTTGGTAGTTTAAAAAGAAAAAAACAAAAAACCTTTATCCAATTAGCTTAAACATATTTTTGTATTTTTTTCTTTCTAGACATATACATTCTTGTATGATTCTAGAAATTAAAGTGATATAAATTTATTTGAAAGAAAAAAAAAATATTAATCTTTATACACACACACACACATATATACAATAATAAAAATAGTTCTAAAAATTTCACGATGAAACAATATCATACAGTGAAAACATAATAGACAATATAACAACGCGTAATGATGAGTCGGTGAAAGAGCTTCCTGAGTATAAATCAAAAGAATTTAATAGGGTCGAATTGTTATCGTTGAAACGATAAACGTTAATGGTGTTCTCTATCGATCGGAACGATACGAGAGAGAAAAAAAAACGTACATCGTGCTAGGCAAGTAACGCGTATGTGTATACACGTGTTTATAACTTTACACATCGCCTTTCTTCAGAAAATGAAATATCGATTTAGAGGCATGGCTACATGTGCGAGAGAAACAGAAAGAGAAAGAGAGAGAGAGAGAGAGAGAGAGAGAGAGAGAGAGAGAGAAGAGGAAAGCTATTATAGAAAAAATAAACGAGCTTGTTTCTCGATCATTAATCGACATATACTATTTCTAATTTGAACGCTTTCAACGAGGAAGTTTTTATCGTTCCATAAGATCCATTTACTTACTGTTACTAATGAGTTACATTTCATCGTAATTTCATTTCATGAATTATTGAATTTTCATGAATATACCTTTTCAATACTTTTATAAACAGAAACGAAAGGTGTAACTTTTGCAGTATAATAGAAAAAGAAAGAAAGAAAAATATTTCGATAATTAATTAAAAAAAGAAGTATTATTTCTTTTTTATCCTTTTTTTTTCTAACTTGTCATATCCTGTTACTATATGTATTCTGTAAGCAAAGCGCTGTTGGTCTTATCTAAGATGTAGAAAAAAAAATACCGATTTTACAAAGTCCTTCATAAAAAAGAAACACGAAGATAAGGACGATCGTTTGTCCTTGTTCCTTAAAAAAAAAAAAAAAAAAAAAAGAAAGAAAGATTCTTGGTCGTAACGAATGAGAAAATATCGGGTTAGAGTGTCTGTGGAAAACGGAAATGGTCGTTAATTACAATACGCCTGTTATCGGCTGCGCGAAGGTTTCATTTGTGTAGAACGATTTTCTGGCATGAGACAAACACCTATTAATAGAGAGGTCGAAAGAGAGAGAGAGAGAGAGAGAGAGAGAGAGAGAGAGAGAGAGAGAGAGAACGATAGAGCGAGAAAGAGAAATTGAAAGAGAGAGAGAGAGAGAGAGAGAGAGAGATTGACTCGCACAGCCCAATTCGAAAATGAATCAGGAATACGTCGATAAAAGCCGAAGCCGTTACGACTCGGCTCGGCTCAGTTCGGAATTTGAAAGAGAGAGAGAGAGAGAGATAAAGAGTCTCGAGAGTCACTCGAAAGGTCCGCCTCGAAATCCGTCGAACAAATTTCAAGAGGGTTCGACGGGGATGCAAGAGATAAACATTTTTCCCTTGAAATCTAGAAATTGTATGCTAGCGAGTCACCCCATTTATTTTTTTTTCTTTTCTCTCTCACTCTCTCTCTCTCTATCTCTATCTCTATCTCTATCTATCTACCAATCTATCTGTGTTTTTTTTATATCATCCTATCATCTGTTTTTTTTCATCCGTCGTATACGAGTATCGTAAAAAAAACGATCAACGAATAGGCAGACTGTCGGTGACGTTATTTTAACGATACATCATAAATCAAATGCGTCTCTTAAAGCTTCTAACAATCTCTCAACACTAATGTGTCGACTACGACGATTCTCATTCGTAATCGGAATCATTTAATTCAAAACGAAAAAAAAGAAGTAGAAGAAGAAGAAGAAGAAGAAAAGGAACAAGAAAAAGAAAAAGAAAAGGAAAATGGAAAAAAATTCTTCTTCGCGCTTGCGCATCAAGTAATTTCATTTCTCATGACGGTCATCGTTTAGCCTCCATACGCGTGTTGTATTATACCCGCATACGAAGTAGATTATTGTATGCGACTTCTAATGCTTGGAAAATTTTCTTCGAGAGAGAAAAAAACATTTCGATGGAACTAACGGCACATTTCGAGGATCATTGCGTGCCAGTGAGCACGGAAAACAAGTTAGAGTTCAAAAAGGGATCCATTATGTCGAGAGTAAAACCGACGTGTTTCAATTTCACCGGAAAATTTACATAGGAAAACTTTATAAAAGAGAAAGAGAAAGAGAAAGAGAGAGAGAGAGAGAGAGAGAGAGAGAAGAGAAAGGGGGGAAGAGGAGGAGGCACGTTGTTGCTTCTGCTATCTCTGATATGAGCTTTTGCATAAGTTCTACTATATATTTATCTCTCTTTCTATTACACAGACAAACCCACTCACCTACACACACACACCTTTCTCTCTCTCTCTCTCTCTCTCTCTCTCTCTCTCTCTCTCTTTCTCTCTTGTTTTAGCGGTCCACCTCTTTTCATCGGAGTACCTATACCCAGGGACTATTTCCCAACATAAGTGAATCCAAGAAAGCTCCGTTAGTCAAATATTTTATCAGAACCTACGATGTGTGCACGCGAACGACAACGACAGAGACAGAGACAGAGACACAGAGAGAGAGAGAGAGAGAGAGAGAGAGAGACAGACAGACAGACAGATAGACAGACAGAGACAGCGACAACGCAAGCGTAAGAGGAAACGAATGAACGAACGAACGAACGAACGAATGTTACTACCTCAATCTTACTTATCCACGGAGACTTCAGCATTTACATACATTATAATATGCAAACACTGTCGGTCGTCTGTTTTCGGGCGTGTAATGAGCAAATAACATAACGGAGAGATCCTCTCGGCAATTCATTAAAATCTCAGCCGTCTATGCTAATTGCAAAATAACTCGGCAAAACCCAATAACACCAACTTTCACGCAATAATCGGAGATTCGTCAATCGTCGTCGAAAGGAAATCGACGAGAGGAAAATTTATGAGTCTTCATATGATCTTAAAAAAAGAAAAGAAGAAAATGAAAAGAAAAAAAAATCAAAATTGCATCTTTAGAATTATTCGCATCAAATCAAGATATAATCTACGGCTGGAGTGTTCGTAAGATTTATTAAAAAGAAAAAGAAGATTCGAAATAGTCTCTTTGAAATTATTTCCATCGAATCAAAACATAATATAACTTAATTAACGATTCTATTAGCTTATAATACGGAATCTGAAATAATATAGTTAATGGATTTTAATTCTTAATTTATTGCAAGTATTTCGATAACTCGAACGACAAATCATCAAAACAATGCCAAAGAATTTATATGGGGGGTATACGTTCGATATCAACACTTTGACATTATTTTTTACATAGCAAAATAACTAATGGATACAACCATTTTGTTTCGATATCTCGTTGATGGATGTATCAAAAAATTTAAAAGCTACCTGACCATTTTTTTCCATTTCTTTTTATCTCTCCCTTTCACCCTCACACACACACACACACACACACACAAATATATGTATACATATATATTTACTCCATCATAGATACTTTCTCTTTCTCCTCTTTGTTTGAAATCACGTCCATTTGTTTGGCATAAAGTGATTTAAAGAAATCGTTGGCGTTCGATTTGTTTCACTCGAGAAATTCGAGCTCGCCTCTATTTTTCTCTACCCCCTCCTTTCTCTCTCTCTCTCTCTCTCTCTCTCTCTCTCTGCCATTCTCTCCCTCTCTCTCTATACCCTTTCTTTTCCCTCTCTTTCCTTTCACCACTTTGGGAAGAATACAGACGCTTGTGTACGTGCAAATTACTCGTATCTATCCGATTGTACGTCCTACGAAGAATTTTTCTTTTTATTTCTAACCACCACAAGTTCATCATAAAATAGAGAGAAAGAGACAGAGAGACTGAAAGAGAGAGAGAGAGAGAGAGAGAGAGAGAGAGATTTTATTTAACGTACTGTAACTTCGAACAAATCGAAATTCAGATGGATCGAATAAACGAGCTGGCCGCGGTAATACATTCGTGGTACAAGGAAATTTTCCACAAGAGTGGTTGCATTGTATGGCAACGTATGCCGCGAAAACGTGTTTTTCGGTATTCATAGTGTCAAGTATTATAATATTTTAAATAAATACCCATAGTCTATAATTGTAATAACACATAGAATGCTTATTTTTAAACTAATATTCCTTAAAGCATAGCTTTTTGTTTCGCGTCATTAATAACGACGCGGCAATAAAACAATATAATTCATTCAATTCCCTACCTTAAGAAACCTCCAAGTAAGCCTTTTTAAGTTATCGACATTAGCGGTTGTTCATTTTTTCCACAATGAATTTAACTAAATCTTCAGAAAAAAGCAGTCGGAAGTAATCTAAAATTCTCGACGAACGATTTAAAGTGTTTCCAACTACTCCCGAATGTCGTTGCGTAAAATCGTGAATTTTTGGATTAAGCTTCTTAGAAGTCCATTCGATGCCAGAAGGAGTATCAATTCGTATTTCAGGATCCTCTGTTTCTTCAAATTCCGAGATGTTGAGTATATGTGCTTGATTGTCTTTCCTCATTTTGCAAAATGCTAAATTATACTCATTTTCTTCGTCAGAGTCACTTCCTGAATCAATTACTACTTTTATCTATTGTTCTTCTCTCAAACGTTTCGCACTCATCCTGAAGGATACTAAATTCAGATTGTAAATGAAATATTCCAAAAATTTACGATATAAGCAAACATACCAATTTGTTTTCCGTAGCTTATCTATATATTATAGAACATATATAATTTAGACACGCTGTTGACTGTTACTAATTATATAATGGAACAATTAGAGCAGCCGGGAATTTTAAATACAAAATAGTAAAGTAATGCGTACTATAGGGAGTAATCATATCCACGTAACTATCCGTAAATGCCGTTCTTAGGTGGAGCGGCGGTAGGACCCAGACATCGTCTCTTGTATGTCGCCAATAGGCGGCGGTAGTACCCAGAGTACGTTTCGTGACTGTCGCCAATGGGCGGCAGTAGTACCGAAAGGGTTAAAGCTACCGTATCTCAAAAGAGCTCCAGTCAACATACATACGTACCTAGAGATACTGACAAGAGATGAATAGAAAATAGAGAATACTGGAGACAACGAGCGTTGTCGCTCAGAAAGATAAAGAAAGAGAGAGAGAGAGAGAGAGTAGAGAGGGAGAGAGAGAGAGAGAGAGAGAGAGGAATCGTTCAATTACTTTCGTACTCTCGTTCGAATAATTTCAAGATTTCTTTCAATTCAATAACATCATTTTGTATCTCTCGATGTCGCGAACTTATATGGAAAAATAATATGAAGAAATACGGAACGAGGCAAGGATGTAAGATAGACCGACAAGGAAAGATGGAAAGAAAGAGAAAAGAAGGAAAAAGAAGTAAGAGAAGGAAAAAGAGAAGGAGATAGAGATATAGGGAGATGGGGGGAAAAGGAAGAAGAAAAAGTATCTTACAGGTACTTTCGAGAGGATTCGAAAATATTCGCGGTGATTTATTAGCCTCGTAAATCCATGACGTAAAATCGTTCTTTCGACGGAAGTCGGATATAAAGGCGAGACAGAGCAACGAAAGGAGGTGGAGAAGGTAAAAAGATGGAGAATAAGAAAAATAGAAATAGAAAGAGAAAGAAAAAGATAGAAAGAGGAAGAGAGAGAGAGAGAGAGAGAGAAGGATATATGACAGAAGACATGAAAGTGCAAGAGAGAGAGAGAGAGAGAGAGAGAGAGAGAGAGAAGGATATATGACAGAAGACATGAAAGTGCAAGAGAGAGAGAGAGAGAGAGAGAGAGAGAGAGAGAAGAGGAACAGAAAGAAAGAAAGAGCGAGAGGAGAGGGGGAAAGTAAAAAAGAATGCACTGTATGACGAATAAAGGGGGAAGTGGTAAAAGGAAAGAGGCAAAATCTTTCGTTCAAAGTATCTCCTTCCTCTCTTGCTTTACCTTAGAAGGGTAGATAGAGAAAGATATAGAAAGATTGAGAGAGAGAGAGAGAGAGAGGGAGAGAGAGCGAGGGAGAGGGAGAGAGAGAGAATAATATGAAGAAATCGCGAAGAAGAAATTCACGAGCGGTCTGTGAGAAATATCTCTCGTCGAAATGCAACTGACGGTTCTTCTAGCAAAAGGGAAAAGATGATGTTCTAGAGAGAGTTGGCTGTAAAGCAGGGTGAGCAGCTAGCGACGGAGAAACGGCGAAACACGTTTTATTTACGGTCTGTGCACGCGAAAAAGCTTGGAGAAGGAGAAGGAGAACTTCGAAGGTGGGAAAGAGACGACGATGATAGTGAAAATGTTGATGGAAATGAGGAAGAGAAAGAGATAGAGAGAGAGAGAGAGTGTGCGTGTATGTAAAGTTTAAGCTTAATTAGAGAAGAAGCGTATAATCAACGCGCTTGTTGAAATATATGGAGGAAGCAATGAGTGCGATGAGTTACAACTTTCAATGCATCGCGTTTATACGAATAATTACCATAATTCAACCATCGACTGGGAGAAACATTCTTCCGAAGAAAATACTTTAGCGTATATTACGAATAATATTACTATAACCAAAATTGTTACGATTATCTAACGTATACTATATACCATTATATGTGTCGACATATTTACGTTAAACGAGAGATAACGATCCAAATAATCTTAAGATTTTTTCGTGTAAGAATAAGAGAAATGCCGATTATATATTCGTTGACCGAATAAACTTGATCAATGATCGATGAAATTTTGATCCGATCGATTAAACACGAAACGAAACAAAATACGTACAAGAAAAAGAGAAGGGAGGGATAATCGGGAGGGGGATGAAACAAAAAACTAAAAAGAAAAAGAAAAAAGAAAAAGAAGGCGAGGTTCGTTCCAATCGATAAATTCGTCCGGCGCCATTATTCGATTTTGCAAAATCGAATCCTTCGATCCGCGTTGAAAATGCGATTGGACGTATCCACTCGTCGCGGAATCGAGAATTCAATCCGTAGAAACGAGATTTTTCGTCGTTCGAATAATTTTTTATCGAACTCTTCATCCAACCGAGGGGGGGAGGCGAGGATGGGGGGCGGGGGAACACGTCACGCAACATAACGTGATAATAACCATTTCGATACGTTCGAAATTTTGGTTCTCTCTAATTTTCTACGATTTTTTTGTCCTTTTTTCTCCCGTTTATTTTTTCTTCTTTTTTTTTTTGCAAGAACAATTGAATAATTTAATTCGCTCGCGCGTTATCCTTGCTTTTCGCGTACGCGCACATGGTCGAACGAAGACGGAGGACGAATGGGACGAATGGACGAGTCCCGCGGTATTTAATGAAAAAAAAATTTCACGCAAATAGCATAAATTTCGTTGGACGGGAAATGAAAAGATATTCCGTGGCGTTAAAAAGACGCGCGCCGCGTAAATCTTAAAGAAAGACTCGAGGGACGAAGGCAATTAAAGAACGACCGAGAGAAGAGAAGAGAAGAGAAGAAAAGAGAAGAGAGGGGAAGAGAAGAGAAGAAAAGGGCGGATCGAAAAAAAAAAGGGAAAATTAGTTGAAGGCGATGGCTTGCTTGGCGGTGACGTTAAAAAATTACTCCCTCGTATATACTTTTTTTTCTGGTTTGTTCGTTTTCTTCCCTTTATCTAATTTCTTCGTCCCTTTTTTTTTCACTTCCCGCACTATCCTTCCTTTCCATCTTCTTCCTTTTCGTTCCTCCTTCTGTTCCTTCTTTTATCTTTTCGTTTTTATATTTTACTTTCTTTCATTTCTTTTTTAATTCTTTTTTTGTTTCTTGTTTTTTAATTACACAAGAAACACGGGAAAAAGGGAAATGCACAGGGGTTGGAGGGGGGAGGGGTCAAGTAATTAACGTTAGATTTAAATGAAGAACAATATATGCGTTAGCCGATGCGGGTAACGAGAAAACGAGATACGCGGAAACGATCGGTAATGGGAAAAGGGGGGGGGGATAGGGAGAAAGAAAAACGGCATCAACGAGTCGGAATATAACGAGAGAGAGAGAGGGGGGAGGAGAGGGGAGAGAGAGAGTCAAAAAAACAACAATTTTTTTTACCTATTTTTCATCGATTTTTTATTCCCTTCTGCGTTCGCCCATAAATACACAACGATCTACGTCGTAGGAAATCTCGTAAACACGAAACGAAAGATTAATTATACGCTTCGAGTGTAAAAACAATAGTTTGTAGCTGGTAATATAACGCGGCATAGCTATAGTTCAAGGGACAATGAAGAATTCATATCGACGTAAAAGAACGTCTCGTACCTAAGTACCTATAAAATAATCGGGATGATTGTGTTGCTGATGAGTATCAAAGATTTTAATCCAAAAGGGATGAATGAACGAGAGAAGAAAAACGAAAAGAAAAAGAGCAGCCATAAATTGAAAACGTAATTAAAAACGAACGTGAAAATCGCTTAAAAATATCTTTTCTCTCTCTTTCTCTCTCTCTCTCTCTCTCTCTCTCTCTCTCAGTCCATCTACATCTCAGAACGTATTTTTATTGATTCATCGGGAGAAACTTTCGATGAAAACATGTATGCCTTTGAACGAAAATAATGTTAGATTAAAGAGATTCCTCTAGTTTATCCGAAACGTGAAAAATTCGAAAGGAATGGCTCGAGTAGAGGATTTCACCGAGGGATTTAAAGTAAGAAGTCGGGATTATAAAAAAACAGAAAGAAAAAAAAGTAAAGATAGGAAGAGGGAGGAGAGAGAAAAAGACAGGCAGAGAGAGAAAGACAGAGAGAGAAAGAGAAGGAGAGGGAGAGAGAGAACGAAAAAATCTGTTAGCAGAGATAGAATGAGAGAAAGAGAGAGAAGAAATCAGTTAGCAGAGACAGAATGAGAGAGAAAGAGAGAGAAAAAGAGAGAAAGAGAGAGAGAGAGAGAGAGAGAGAGAGAGAGAGAGAGAGAGAGGAAAGAGAGAGATGAAGGAAATAGGTGGTAGGAAGCTCGGAAAAGTAATCTGGCCCACTTTTCACCCTTAACCAGCCTAGTTAACGAGGGTCTGGTAGGAGAGATAGATACAGATGGTTCGCATCTTCCAAGTAGGTCAAAAATGAACCGAACTACCCGACTTTCTTTCACTTTTAACATGTACACGTGCGTATACTACGAAAGAGACAAGCTCATTTATTTCTTCCTTATCAGAGAAACGAGACGTCGAATTTTTTTTTTCTTTTATCTACCAAATCTGAATATACTAGCTATCGGCTATATCACCGTCAAAAATTATTAAATGGAAATGTTTTTTCTTTGTATTACTATTAAAATTATCATCGATCGTTGTATACATGATCCTACAATATCAATAATAATGATGACAATGATAGTAATAACAACAACAATAATAGTAATAATAATTATTATAATAATAATAATTTTGAAAAAATAATGTGTAACCAGCAAAAATTCTTTTTTTCCATAAAGCTGCCCCCAATAGTCAGAAATGTCACGTTACACGTTATTATTAAAATTACAATCATCGAATTATTCTCTCCATGTATAATTGTGTAATAAAATAATAATAATAATAATAATAATAATAATAATAATAATAATAATAATAAAAATAATGATAATGTAATAATTTCGAAAAAAGAGAAAAGAAGAAGAAATAATATACAACTAACAAGAGTTCTTTTCATTTGAAAAGCTAGCAATAAGCATTCTATGATAAATCTGCCTGATAAAAAATGCTTTTGGTGAAAAGATTCCCGAAAGAACGGGATGAAAAAAGAGTAAAATAAAAAAAAAAGGAGAGGAAAAATGGAACAAGAAGAAGTAGAAGAAGAAGAAGAAGAAGGATACTTTTCGTTCTTCGAAATAACGTCATCCTCGTCATTCACAGTCTCGACGTTACTATTCGCAAGATTCGTGTCGCCTTTTTAGTCGCTCATTTACAACTCTCCATCTCGCTCGCTCCTTTTTTTCCTTCGTTCTCTCGTTCGGTTGGCTGTGCCTGAAAGGAAGTAGACGCGACACGGTTCGCTTATTAGGAAACGACGTCGCTTGGTTGGTTCAAGAGGATGAGAAGGCAGAGGAGAAGGGGGAATCCCTCCTCGTGTAATACGATTCATACTTACCCACAAAAAAAAGAAAGAAAGAAAGAAGGAAAGGAGAAGAGAAAGAGAAACGGACAAGAAGAAAAAAGAAAAAAAAATCAAGGAAGAACGAAAGTTATAAGACTCGCGATTCTTTTCAATCTTTCTTTCCTCATTTTCTATCTCTATCTATCTACCTTTCTTCTCGAGACTCTCAATTCGAGATTTTTTTTTTTTTTTCCTTTATTCCTACTCTCTCTGAAATCGATATCGACGATTTAATTCGATTTAATCGAACGAGAGACAAAGAGAGAGAGGGAGAGAGAGAGAGAGAGAGCTGACATTAAAAATATTCTATCTGCAAATGTTCATGCATTTATTTATATATTATCTATATATTATCTGTATATAAGTAAATTTGTATGAATTTTTTAAATGAAATTACAACGGAAACGAAATGTTCGAAAGGAAATCTTTGATAAAAAATTTTTTTCAGAGTAAATATTACGATGTAATTAAAATTGTTACAATCAATGATGAATATTATAATGACGATCGTTTATATATATTTAGCTTGTCTAATTTCTTGATTTATTTTTATTTGTTTCAGCAACAGCAGCTCCGGATACACCTTCCAATCGTAAGTTACATATCGATATTATATTTTCTAAGCGATTTCGATTTCGATTTTGGAGCGAGGATACATTTTTACGTCTAATATAAGAAGATATAGTTTTAATAACTATACATTTATAACAAGTGAACAAATGTGAATACTTTATCCTACGAAAAAGCGGAGTGCTTTAATTTATCGACTTATTATATACAAGCACGTCGATTATTAATGACTACTAGATATACTTAATTATCTCCAATTTATAATTCTTATAACATAGTAAATTGCAAATAATTAAATACTTAATTACGCATATATTTCTCTATAATTTAAATTTCAAAAATATATTTATCTTTTACCGTTATGACTGTGAATTAATGTTAACATTTGGAAAAGGATCGATTGACTTTTAATAAAAAATCGTTTCGATTCCAATTTTATAAAGATTTTAACTCTAATTTTAATTCTTATTTCAATTCTAATTTTAAATTTAACTTATAAACTTCTTGTAAATTAACTCTTATGTACCTTTAAATCGCGAGGCTTAAATCAAATCTATGTCTCTCTTTCTCTCTCTCTCTCTCTCTCTCTCTCTCTCTCTCTTTTTTCCTTGAAATTTTGTGATGATAGTAAAGAATGACTCACTTTTGCGTGACATTTAAGTTCTGTAACCCAGAACCCTTTTACGGTTCAACTCACTAACAAGAATTGTAGCAGAAATGAAACAAACGCGATCATTCCACGTTAACAAAGAAGAATCGACTCGTTGCTTTTCGCAAGCAACCGGCTTCTTGGTTTTGACGTGAAACACGACGTTACACGTCATGTAATGCGATGAACGAAAGAGTTGGCAAGAAGAAAAACGGCTGAAAATGGACGAAGAGATAAATGGAAGAGAATAAAAGAAGAGAAAATAAAAAAAAAATGAGAAAAATCGATTCCAAAATGATTTCACATACGAGCGAGCACTTGTCTTCGTTTTCATTTGATTCGTTCAACAACAACAATAAAAAAAAAACCAAAAAAACGCTCCAGCAATCATATGTTCGTTCGTTTGCAAAAATAAACATTAAAAGGAAAATAAAAAAAATAAAAGAAATAAAGCAAACAAACAAACAAAAATAAAATAAAGCATGGTATTGTTTCTCTCTTCTTTTTATTTTATCTTTGTTCTTCTTATTCTTCGCACACGTCAAAAAATAATAATAAAAGAAGAAAAAAAGATCCTCGGTGCAAATGGTCTTTTTCTCCGATTTTTCGTTTTTCTTCTCATTTGAGAAAAGACATACTCAAAATTATTACGAGCCAGAATTTTGCCAGGGATAATTTATAGCGTTCGCAATGTTCAAAGAACAAAGTAGGTGGTAGAGAAAGAGAGAGAGAGAGAGAGAGAGAGAGAGAGAGAGAGAGAGAACAATAAAAGATCTCATTTTCCTGTTTTCCAACGAACTTACTCTTTTTCTTTTTCTTTTCCTTTCCGTTTTTTTTTTTTCTTTTTCTTTTTCCTTCGTACATCGAAACGTTAATGCTCATACGTTGTAAGACGCTCGAACCATTTCCACGTAAACGAATCATTCGGCATGAGCATGCGTGCTCGAACATACGCATGTTTCTTGAACGTGTTCTGTTTCGGTCAAAAGTAAAAGAAGTACAACATTAAAATGAAACGGAATTAGAAAAAAAAAGTAAAAAGAAAAAATTATGAAATAAAATAAGGATAAAAAATTTTCCACGAAATTGGAAGTTTAGTATGGAATTTAAGTAGAGCTTTGTCTGTTCACTGTGGTGGTAACGAGGAGGGATTACGTTAAAAAATAATTTTTAACCTCGTCGTCGTACACAACTCTTTCTTTCTTTTTTTTTTTTTTTCATTCTATTTTCTTCCTTTACCCGAGCATACATTTTTTTCTAGTCCCCGTCGCAAACGAAGAAAAATAACCACGAGAGAATGCGAAACTCGCGAACCATTTTTGAGCGCAACGTACGAATTGCCGCAGGTAGGAGGTACATACATAGGTACCTAGGATATATAAATATATGTGTGTGTGTGTGTTTATGTATATGTGTGTATGTGTATATGTACGTATGCAGGTACGTACTCGAGTATTCGAAAATGATCACGATATAGCAAAAATTACGTCGCCATAAGCCAGACGCCGGCAAACTGTTCACTATTATTTCTAATTTTTCTTCACCTCTGGGCTTCTGTGTCCTCGCGTTATTTAAAAGGACTGCTTCGTTGAAAGGCTAGTTTCGTCGGAGTAAGACGAAAAGACGGAAATCTCGGCTTTAAAATTTCATTGACTCTTTCTTCTTTTTTTAAAAAAGAAACAGTAGGACGAAAAGAAAAATCTACGTCCTTCCTCATTGTATCTATATACATACGTAATATACGTGTTTAAGGATACAAAGGTAATATAATACACTTATATTTGGTATTTGTGAATGATAAAAAAGTAACGGAATAAATGGCAAAGTATACAAATGACTATTAACTGATGATGATGAATGAATGTTGTTAAAACAAAAAAAAAATTAAGTAAAATATCGCTCATATTATTTTTTATAGATACTTATAGAATGCAATTATCCTTCGTACAATATATATCCTTATTTGGACATAGAAATGACAAAAACAATTTACGCATAATTGTATAAATTAATATATAATAACTTATGTACGTTCTACGACTCGTTGCATCGAAGAAAAACCGTTCGCGAAGCCTCAAATTATTTATTTAAATTTTCTCAACGTGATTGAACAACGACAAGGGCTGCAATTCCATCGGTCCAATTTTTTTATTCATCTTCTCATTTTAATCTCATTTATCGTCGTCGATTAAGAATATAAAATAAAAAAGGAAAGCGCGAGGATAAGGAACAGAAAGAAAGAAAAAAAGATTCGACGAGAACGATAAAAATCTACGATTAAATCATTTCTTTAATTTACTTCCCCCTCAGCCCCATCCCCACCTCCTCGTTCCCCTTTTTAGTTCGTTTCATTGTTTTTCTATTCGTCATTTCACAAAAAAAGATCAATAAGAATGATTTTTCTTCTCGATAAAAAAATAAATAAAACAGGCCATTACTCATTAAAGCTCAGAATATTTAAACATTTAACCGATATTTCAAACATAATACGTTATGTATTTACAATAAAATATTATTGCGTAATACGATCGACTCAACAAAGATGCAAATACATAATACGCATAATTATTATGTACCGATTGAAATAATATATTCATATACATTAATATTCATCTAGAGAATATTTATTTTACAACCTACTTATCGTTAATTAATAATAACACTCTGATCGAATCGTCGTACATAGTCATTTGGAAGAAAAAAGGAAATAAAAGAAAAGAAAAGGAAAGAAAAGAAGAGAAAGCGAGAGACGAACGTCTTGTAAAAATTGCAGTTTCATAACCGAAAGTGGTACGGGAAAAGGGGTATAGTAGGGATCAAGGAAGGGTGGAAAGTAGAAGGGGTAGGCAAACGCAATGAGATTCATGCACGTCGAACGTACGCTTTGTAAACTTCGATTGAATATTTGATGAGAGAGAACGATCTTCCTTGCTCGTAGCGGATTCCCTATGAAAGAAAGAGAAAAAGAGAAAGAGAGAGAGAAAGAGAAAGAGAGAGAGAGAGAGAGAGAGAAAGAGAGAGAGAGAAAATCCCATGATAAAAATGATTCACGCGCTTCTCGAATTCAATATCTTCTTTCCCGGAAGTCGATGTCGTCGTTGTAGTAGTCGAAGACTTATCTTCCTTGACACAACGACGTAAGAATATATACCATAAGATTTTGTGGCAAAATTTCATAGATTCCATAGCGAATGTTAGTCTGACTTTTGTCTTCCCTTATGGTAAACTTCGACTATATAAGATCTCCGATCTCTCCATGTCGATAATAAAAATTGAAATATTCCAAGATACACGTCGTGTATTTCTTTCGTACATGGAGACACGTACACACGTACGTATACATGTATGTATGTACTTACGTAGAGATACACATTATAGATACACACACACACACACACACACACACACACGCACGCACACATATGTACATACATACATAGATGTATTTGAAAAAACTGATATCTTTAGATATCGTATAAAATTATATAATAGATGTGTTTCATGATGCAATTCTTGAATTTTATTTTGAATTTTTTTCTACATCTGTCGTATGTATTTTTTTTTAACTCCTTGAAGCACACTATGTTTAAAGGAAATAAAAACCAAAGTTGCACAGAATTTTTTTTTAATGTAAAAAAAGAAAAATAATGGAAGAAACATTTCAATTTCATTCATTCAACATAAAATAAAATATTAAACTGCATGACTACGAGTACCTTTGACTTTTCGAGATGGGTTTAAAGTATATTCCACCATACGTGAAAAAGCTATATAAAAGTTGGGTTCAGTTTTTAACTCACCTAACTCCAAAGAGGTTAATAAACGAGTCAAATACGAGTACCTATGAATAATCCAATTGTTAGTATATTAATACAAACACTATACGTTCATCGAATCAATATTGAATTCTCCAAATTCCCTTGACACTTTTACCAATTATCGACTAAAAATTACCTGATCCTATGAATATTATAAATTATTGATATTACGATTTCTCGAACAATTCTGTCGAGTCAAGATCGATGATAACAACAAAAAAAAAAAGAAAAATGAAAAAAGAAATGAAAAGAACCGAAGAAAAATAAAAAAAAAGGAAAAGCGGGGTAAAAAGAAAACTTTAATCAATACCTCATCTCCAATACAATTATATCTTTCTCTCGAATGAAGTGTCCCTCGTTGAACGAATAAACGAAATCAAGTCCTAAACCGCGAGATAAGGTAAAAGAGTTCAGACGAATCGAATTTACCGACGAGGAGGACTCCAAACTCAGCTACGGTTTATCGAAGTTGAAATCGCGCTGTTAAGGGGTAAGGTAGAGAGAGCACTCTAGGGGGAGTTAGGAAGGGAGGAACGTAAGGAGAGAGAGATGGTGTGGCGATGAGGAAGAGGAGGAGGAGGAGGAGGAGAGGGACGGGGTCAGGGGCATCGGGGTAAAGGAAGGGCTAGGGAGCGGGGGGAGGGAGATTGAAAGCTTGTAGTAGCGGTAAGTTGAACGCGGTAAAAGTTAAACCGATCCGCGCGTCAGGAGGCATTAAGTAATTAGTTCTATTAAACGAGTAGAGAAGTAAAGAGAGGACGCGGACGAGCAGTCGACCTTCGTTCTCTCTCTCTCTCTCTTTCTCTCTCTCTCTCTCTCTCTCTCTCTCTCTCTCTCTCTCTCTCTCTCTCTCTCTCTCTCTCTCTCTCTCTCTCTGTTTCTTTCTCTTTCGTCCCTCTTTTCCTTTACTTTCTTTACCTTATTGCAACGAACGTTCCTTACACACACCAATAAAGGGCATCGATTAATTAATTTCAAACTTTATCCGTAAGCACGCCTACCAAACTCTTATCGATAGCGCTACGATCGATTTTTCTACTACCTTAACAATTCTTCTTCAACTTATAATTGGATTGATATTATACAACTTTATAATGACATAGATATGCACATGTAATATTATTATACAAATAACAAGTACTAGAAAAGGATCGCGAACTTTCATCATTATATCCGCTTCAGTCGTTTAAGATCTTTTTTTTCGTTATTATTATTATTGTTGTGGTTGGTGGTGGTGGTGTTGGTGGTAGTTGTGGTGAAGACATTGTTTGTTGTTTTCTTCTTATTGTTCTTTTTCTATTTTTCCTTTTGGTTTCTTCTTCGTTCTTTTTATTTCTTTTTTAATAAGACGATAACAATCTACTTGTCACCGCTTTTCTCTTTTCCTCTTCAATGAATCCATTTTTAACGGCATAATATTAATTCGATGACAATGAAATGATATAGAATGGATGAACGTCTATTTATTTTCAAAATATTTTCACAAATAGAAATTATTGAGATTCATTCCTTTTCTTCAACTATAAAAAACGAGTTGGAATCATCAGATTTATCGTGTAAATGGTGGAAATCATAAACGGTATATATATATATATATATATATATATATATATATATATATATATATATATATATATATATATATATATATCTCAAGTACGATGAAATGAATCTGAGAAGTCGCGAAAGAATATATTTTCTTGTCATTTATCTCTCTCTCTCTCTCTCTCTCTCTCTCTCTCTCTCTCCCTCTATCTATAACTTTTCTTCTTTCGTTCACGATCGGAACGAAATGATTTGCAAATCTAGGATGTCTCCCAATGCTTGGAGAAGGTAAGGACGCTCGTAAAACCGAGCTGACGTTGAACGACATCGGTCGAGCTCAACTTCGTCGACGATGCGTCTCGAGAGATTGGAACGACTTGATAATCTTCGATGAGATAATTCCCGCAATGATCGTTCATCTCTTTCCCTCTCTCTCTCTCTCGCTTTGTCTCTGTCTCCGTCTCTCTATCTCTGTCTTCTTCTCTTCCACTTGGTTCCATTCTCATGTTACCAAAGCTTTTAGCAAGCAGTCACCACCTTTCCAAAACCATTTTCAACGTAATGTTACGAACCGATCGAATGGTCGTTCAGTTTCAACAAACCTTTTCTCCTTCCTCCCCGTTACTCCCTTTCCCACTCCCTCCTACTCTCTCCGCTCCTATCGTCTTCTATGCCCATCGGTTAAATTCGATTCGAAAATTAACAACGAAATTCCGTAGAAGCCGCTTAACTGGTTACGAATGTTAATTAATTAATTAACGAGCAAGAACAGGAGCGATCTCGCGGCTGTTGATCCCGTTGATACAATCCCTATCTGCTATACACGATCCTCTTACTCGATATCCTTGCTCTTGTTCGTGTATTTTCTTGATGGATAAGTAACGTTCTCGCTAAGGATCGTTAATAATATTGCGAATCTAATCTTCAATCGTAAATCTTATTTCTTTTGACGACCATCATAAAACAATCATGTTTAACGAAATATTTTTTTAAATATATATATATATATATATATATATATATATATATATATATGTATATATATATATATGGTATATACATATATATTTCGTCAGACACTAGTACTTTCATTTTTTCGAAAATTATCCTTTAAGGTATACGGTACTTTGTCAGATTATTATTTCAATTGTAATTTTTAAAACGTTCTGTATACGAATAATATACTCGTTTCGTATTAACATTGTTGAAAATAAAAATATATTATGAGAGCCATTGATTATAAAATTGGTCTAATATATATTTCTTTTGTATCAATACATTATATACATTTATAGATGTGTATATGTGTATATATATATATATATATATATATATATATATATATATATATATATAAAAGTTTATATTTATTTCATTTTACTTGTATAATACAATGTAAATCTATATAACACGAACTTGCAAATTTCTACAGTTTTTGGACTCGTCTCTCTATCACAATTATTGGCATTACAAACAATTTAATATTATTATTATTATTATTATTATTATTATTATTATTATTATTATTATTATTATTATTATTATTATTATATATAATATAATATAAATAAAAATATATATAATATATATAATATAATTACAAAAAAAGGAAGAAAGAAAAATTACACCATCCATATATTTGAGCCAGCGATAATAAAACAATTTAGTCATATATATTATGTACCGATATAATTATGTTTTCTTTTTAATATACAATCTAAATCAATATACAACAAACCCGTTTTGTAAATGTTGTCTTCGTGTATACTTCCGTGATTATTGGCACGTACAATTTATATGTCAGGGCAACACGAGTAAAGTACGAAAAGAGCTATAAATCGTTCCTAAATCTCACGACAGTTCAATGAGAGCAACTCCACTACGTGAATCGTTGAGGCACAGCCGAAGCTTATCGAGAGGATTACAGTTTAATTAGCGCACCTGGACCGAGAGCTAAGTGCAGATCGTAGCGCAGGTGCGCACCATGCACACACGTCTCCCCCTCCCTTCTCTATTTCTCTCTCTCTCTCACTCTCCCTGTATAACGGATACAGTAGTTACGTGTCTCTCTGTGTCTCTCCCTTTCCGTCAAACCCAAACTCACTCCGACTCCCCCCTCACGTTCCTCCTACCTGTCCCGTTCCAACCCCTTTTCATCCCTTTGCGAACGTGTCGCCAACACATAGTTCGATCAAATTGCTGGACTCTCCTCCTATTTGTGGTAGTTGCGTGAATGCATACATAAATATAGATAATATATATATATATATATATATATATATATATATATATATATATATATATATATATATATATATATATTTATTAGGATTAGGAACTATACACTTCTTTTTATACATTATATCTCTTGAACTAGATATCTTCAGTAAACTCGAAATATTGTATAAGATTATTTTTGATTATGTCACCTATTTCTGAGAATAATTTTAAACTAGAAAATGTAGATAGAACATCACTAAATGGGATAAACAATGGCGAATGCATAAAATAAAGTTACATTTTTGTTATTTTACTTTTAAAAATTGTAATACTAATTTTAAATCAACTACATCTTTTTATTTTTGAATACATTTTGTATAATTTGTATAATTTCTATATTCCCAAATTTTATCTAATTATTATTTTATTTAGCGTAAAAACGAATAGAACGGGAAGTAAGTATCTCAGCTTATCTGTGTATAATGATAAAAACATTTACATTTTATCGGATCATTTTACTTTCTAAATGAGCTTTCCGAAAAATTGAGATCAAGCTAAATTGATTTCACGTATACAAAATCGACAGATTTATCCCATTTCATCGAGATCTATTGGATTATTTGCAAGAAAAAAATTAACAAATAATGTAAGAATTGTTCTTAAAAAATACTTGCTTCTACGAATATCTAAGAATACATCGCGAAATGCAAAAAAATGATTACGTTCTCGAAATTTTTATTTCATCATAGAATCCTATAACTTTAATATTTCAAGACGATAAATTATATATGTGTCAACGAGACGAGAGTCTAAACCGAACTGAAGGTACATTTTCTCTGTTATAAAGGCAAGAGAAACAATAAATAGGAATGTTTACTAATTCTTATGATAGATTCTATAAACGTTATGACGTACATTATGACCTAGACTATGTCCTCTCTCTCTCTCTCTCTCTCTCTCTCTCTCTCTCTCACGCACATACATTTACGTAGTTAATAAGTCTCATACATTTACCTATAAAATTTTAACGTTTCGTTATATCAAAATACAAACATATAATATACAATAAAATAATTTTTATTATATTGTAGGATATAAAATAAAACAGTATAAAATATCATCTTCTATAATAATGTTTTTTTACTATTTAGAAACAATTATCTTCCAAATAATAGTATGTGTGTGTATAAATGGAAAATTAAAAAATAATGATAAAGAACCAAAAAAGAAACGAAATAGAAGGATACTGTATTAATTCCTTTAAGAAACATTTTCATTCGTTCGTAAAAACTTTTTTTATAAAATATATCGGGTGGTATCATTTCTTCAATTCGGATATCCACTTACTTTTAGTTGGGAAACATCTTGCAGATGGAAACTCGTCATGTGTTCGGACTCGTTTCATAGTTCGCATATTCCACGAGGAGTTACGAAAAGAATAACCGAGTTAAACTTTCTCTTCCGAGAGGTTGGGAGTAATAGGAATCATCGTCGCCTCGACGTCTCGCCATCGTGTATCGCGAGATGGGAACTTTGATCGACGATTGTGTCGACGACAGAGAGATACATGTGGTGCTGTTGTCGAGAACGAAATACGATCTTCTCAAGGATACATACACGTAAATACACACACACACACAGGCGCGCGCGCTCGCGTGTACATATACGTATCTATATGTATATAATGTTCTATCTCGCTTCCATCACTTTATTAACCATATATTCCATCGCTTTTGCTTACTAAATCAGCACGAGAAATTTCAGTCTCTTGCAAACGTTTTGTACGTGTTCCAAAAATGAATACTTCTATAATGGAAATATCGTATCGAATTTCGTCAGAATGATAATACAAAAATATGTATCTTCTTCAAAGAAAAATGTACGCCTTTCAATCGATCTATTTCATAGTTTGAATTGTAACTACGAAAAGAAAAGAAGAAGAAAAAATAAATAAATGAAAAATAAAAGAAAAATTAATATCAAAAACAATCTATCAGAAACACTTCAGCCTTGTACGTAAAGATTAATTATACTGTTTGGCGAAATTATTGATTCTAAAGAAAAATGACAGAACGTAATGATCTTTAAACTAGACAAAAAATATAAAGTTCTAAGTTAACATCGCATGAATTATCATGAAAACATTGAACCTTTGCATTCCAGCAAATTTTTTTAATGTAACCTATCGACAACTGTGCTGACGTTGGTGAACGTTAGAAAAAAATGTTATCTTTTATCAAATAACAAAAGAATAAATAAATAAAAGAAAGAGAGAAGATTCATCGCGTCATTTTGAAGTAACGTTTAATTCTACTTTATATTATGGATGTCGCTCTATAGCGATGACGTCTATGGAATAATGTGTTAGAAACCATATATTTTGATTATGTCGTACAAAGGGTTAAAATACAAGGACAAACACGTTATCTGAATACGTTTGTAAACTTTTGAACCCTAAATGTGCATGTGGGGATGTAGGTTAACTCAGACCAATTTTAAGCTCAGTCAAAACAATTCGCGCTTTGCATGATTCATGACCTTTCCTTTTCTTTTTTTTTTTTTTGATAATGACAGAATTGAAAATGCGTTTCCAAAACCACTGATTATTATTTTCAGGACTTCGAAGAATATACTATATTTTTTTCGAGTAAAATTATTAATTTTGTATAAATGTCGGGTGTTCAAAGTAACTAGGAGAACAGAGGGCGCACCCCCAAGTGCACAACTTAAAATTACATTGAAACGTACACAACTGGGAGTTAATTCAAAGATTGTTAATTACATTAATTAACGGGCAAGTGAGAAACTAACTTTCATACGATCTCTTCTTCTTTAGTCGTGTTTTTATTTTTCTCTTTTTCTTTCATTCTATCGAATGATGACCCAAACACGAACCCCAATCGCATTTTCACGGTGGCTTATCACCGCGTAACGAGACCATTATTAATTATTACAACGTGAAGCATTATTAACGACATGTCGTAAAATTATTCGATGATTAGACGTCCACGTTGATGCGGATAACGTGCATTAACTTGGCCAACGATATGCGTTTATCTTTTTCCCCTCTTTTTCTACGTATAATTAATAACAGTGATCACGAGGACGAAGCCTTATCGATTATTCCCTTGAAAACCGATCCACCCTCGTTAGCAGATAATTATCGTGATTTATCACGGTATCCGCAATTATAACCGATTTATCATTCTTCACCAAAACCCGTTCGATGCACCGAACCTCGATAATTATTTTTTCACAATTTCTATCACTGTCCTCTTTACCTTGATAACGAATTTATTTGACTTTATCGATTGCAGTAGTAACGGTCAATATATTATCGGGCATATTTCGAATATTCCCATCTATCTATCTTGTCCTTTATTCTTCTAAATCCTTTATCCAAAATCTATAACGTTTATACTATTAGAAAGGATGGAAAATGTTCTTCGATATGCAATCGAGTTAAAGAGAAAAGGAAGAATAAAAAGGAAAAGAGAAAAAAAAAACAGAGAAAAAAGAAGAAGAAAAAGAAAAAACGGAGATCGACGAGTACGCGAATAAATCTTTAGAATAAAATTAATGATTCACCCTGTATAAACCAAAATCCTTTATCCACCTTTTTGTCTCGTCCATCTATCAGTAATCTTCTTCGCTTTCCTCATTAATAATTATTTTACTCACTATTCTCTTTTCCACTCGCTCCTTATTATTTTATTCTAGATATATCGATCTTCCTTTTCTGGCTAATATTTCGAACGATCTCTCTCTTTCTACCTGCCTCCCTCCCTCTCCCCCCTCTCTCTCTCTCTTTCTTTGTTTCCACCCTTCTTCTATCAAGCTCATATTCCAAGGGAAAAAAGGCGACGAATAACGAAACGTTGAAAGGAATGAACCTTGAAGCAGGAAAGTAGCAGAATGGCAGAGAGAAAGAGAAAGAGAAAGAGAGATAGAGACATTACGAAAAGCTGCTTTCTATCTATCTATCTCTATCTCTATCTCTTTCTCTCTCTCTCTCTCTCTCTCTCTCCTCTCTCTCTTTATCTATATCTCTATCTATATCTCTCTCTCTCCTGTCTCCCCTTTTTACCAATCGAAACGTCTACGCGACGAACGTTTTTATATAAACGTGTATAAGTGTGTATTTCTGTATGTGTATACGATATCTGCCTTTCCGCCGAACTAACGCGATTGTCGATAGTAAAAAAGAGAAAGAGAGGAAGATAAAAAGAAAGAAAAACGAGAGGAGGGAAGAGAGAGAGAGAGAGAGAGAGAAAGAGAGAGGAAGGGAGAATAAAGTCTCGTCTTGTTATTTCATTCGATCCTATCAAGAAAAACGTCGAAAGCAGCTTGCGAATCGAATTTATCGACTCTTTTTCTTCTATCTCGTCCTGACAGTACAAAGTAAACTAAAGCAACGCGAAACTCTACATTTTTACGGTCTTCTAACGCGTTCCGTTGATTACACCATTTCCTTCATTATTTTTTTATGCTCTGATTCACGGAAGATACGAAGTTTCGTATGCGATATATACGATATGTATATATATATATATATATATATATATATATATATATATATATATATATATATATATACATACACATACATACATACATACATACATACATACACTAGATAGCTAACTAACCATTGAACCAGGTTCACTAGTGGCTGAATAAGAGGAATCTAGCCGCAAGCGAAACCATTAATAGCTCGTATAGTAGTAATAGTAGTTTGGCAGGGATGCATTTGCGTAACAGGGGAACGGCATGGATATTTACTGTAACGTACATTGTTCTCAGTCTTTATTGGCTCGGTAAACACCACGACGGTATTGACGAGACGCCAAGGTCCCTTGTTCCATGGTATTAACGTGGGATTCGCTCGTTGGGATGCGTTATTTCCTCTATCATTTTTTCACCCTTTCATTTCCCTCTTCCGCCTCATCAAAATTTCTTACGAGCATGCTTATTTCGTCGAAAACAAGAATTACAATACTTTTTGTTGACAAAAATATTTATCGTTAAGACTGATCTCTTTGCTAAAGAAAGTTATTCTCAAGATCGAAGAAGAACCAAAAGAAAAAAGAAATCTGACTTATAAATAAAACTTTTCGTTTAAATCGATCGCGCGTGTACAAATATCTGATATAATTTTGAACAAAATTATCGATGTTTCATTGCAGGCTTTCATTGGATGGATTGAAATTTTTGTAATAAAACGTTTTTCTTTATCATTTTTCTATTCCAAATAATTATATGTAATTAGATGAGAACCGATTCGAGTTTTTAGCTGTAAAAAAAAAAGAGGATATTTCGATCTACTCTACATAACGTTTATCATGTCTTTAAAATATTTTCAAAATGTTTCACGATATTAGATCGTTTCCTTAATAAAAAAAAAAAAAGAAAAAGATGGATCGTTTCCAGCTATTTCGATTTATGTAAATGAGTCATCATTCGATGAAGTGACCATTTCGATTACGGGACCGTTAAAAGAATCATAAAAAATTTACGAACGATATCAAAGGACACGGTCAGGGATCCTTTCAAATCGTAACAACTCGATATGTATGCGTTGGTTGATCGAGGAGGAATATTGGCCGAGGCTCGATGGATCCTTAATTGCCTTGCTCATGTCGCTTGCGGCCATTCATTGAACTGATCATGTGACGTAAGAGAGAAGATATCTGCGAAAGCATAGTTTGTTCGAGAGAAGCGTTTAATATCTCTGAGCGTAAATCGACCGTGAATATTTCCCTCTTTGTCTCTCTCTCTCTCTCTCTCTCTCTCTCTTTCTCTCTCTCTCTCTCTCTCTCTCTCTCTCTCTCTCTCTCTCTCTCTCTATCTATCTATCTATCTATCTTTATCTCTATCTTTCCCCCTCCCCTGTTCTCCTTCTTTCAGACTTCTCGAAATTTTTAGACGAGATCGTGAATTATAAATAACTTGAAACGGAATTGAAAAATTTTATTTCTATCAAAAGCTATAGTAAACTAATGCGCTTTTCTTGCGATAGCAATTGCATGATAGAGGTGTCTTATTATCTTTGGGGTCTGAAAAAAAAAATAAAATAAAAGGAAAAAAAAAGATAGAAGAAGAAGAACGAGAAAAAGACGTTATTCCTGCCAGCGAAAGAAATTGCTTTGAAGTTTGTTTCTTCGAAAGTTTCGAGGAGTCGTCCTTGAAGAAAGTGTCGTTTCACCAAAGAGCTTGGATCTTCCGAAGTAACTTTCATTTGCAATGCAATTATCAACGTCATAACATCGTAAAAAGGAACTTTCCTCTTCCACCAATTCGGTTTTATCGGGTCGTGCAAATTAAGTTGCAGTTTTCAAGAACCGTTTGAAACGATTGACTTAAAATGTAAAAAATTTTTTTTCATTATAAATATTTGATTTAATTTCTGACCTAATTTATTGACACATCAAATGAATTTTTTGTAAATGTAGAATTTCTTTGCATAGAATATTAAATTGAATTGTATACAAAAAACACATTCAATTTAATTTCTAATTTATATATAATTAAATTTCTAACCTATATTTCTAATATATATATTCAAGTAAAATAAATTTATAATATAATTTGTTCTTTAGAATGATCATACGTATCCGACTTAATTTGTAGTAAAATTATCGATAAAATGAAATTTAAAATAACATATTTTTTTTTAAGAGAATCGTGTATATGTATAATATAATTTATAATTTATATATATATATAATATATATAATTATATTTATAATCTAATTTCTAACAAAACTATCATTATCGATGGATTAATATTTACAATAAAGTTTTTCGTTTAAAATGAATCCCCATATCAGCCGAATATTATATATATATATACTAATGTAACATGCTTAACACGTCCAATGGTTTAAGACTAATTTCGTCAAAATGTCAGAGATACAATTTGTAACGTGCTCATATGAGCTTATTAAAACGAGACAGAACTTAACGCACGTGCACCGACGTAACACTCATCTCACATCCTCCCTCCTATTTTCATTTAAGAAAGGTACCTGGCAAGGACTCCACGATAAAGTTAAACCCTTGTTAAGTTAAGATTAACTTATACACAAGACTACGTCGTTTCAGTCGTACGCATCCTATGGCATTATTTGTGACAGAATATGTAAATTATCTTCTCCCTTTCTTTCTAATACACACATGTGTAAACACACCAGTGGGTAATTATAAATTCAGTCAACAATTAACACACTATATTACCGCAGGATAATTAATTTTTTACTATTTTCTCTTCGTTTATCTTTTTTTTTCTTTTCTCATTGTTCCAGCGAAATTAATATCCGTAATGCGTCAAACAATGTTAACGTTTCTATAATTTTATTAATTTTAACGAAATTGATAAATACGCTGTGTTATCGAAATTCATAACAGAAAATTCACGCACGCACGGACACACACACACACACACACACACACACACACACACACACACACACACACACACACACATACGCATACGCATACGCGTGCTCGTTCGTATTGATTTACAATTTTTATATTCGAAGACGGTAAATTATATACGCGTTAAAGAAGGATTGTTCAGTACATAATTATATACGCGTTAACAAAAGGATTGTTCAATACGAGCTGAAACTTTGAACTGTACTTCAAATATCTTTTCTACATTTTTCGAAATACATCGCGAAATGAATGAAACGACTACATTATCAAAATTTATAAAACACACGTTTTATTCCATCGAACAATCTTATAACTTTTATATTTGACGACAATAAATTACATATGTACGTGTTAACGAGACGAGAGTCTAAACTGAACTGATAGGTACGAACTTTTCACTTTTTTAACGGCATGAAACAATAAATAAAGGAATATTTACTGATGTTTACGAATTTTTTCTAAATACTTCGCGAAATGAATAAAATGATTGCATTCTCGAAATTTTTATTCCATCGAACAATCCTATAACTAATATTTCAAGACGATAATTTATATATGTGTTAACGAAACGAGAGTCTTAACCGAACTGAAGGCACGATCTTTCCTCTGTTGTAAGGCAAGAAAAATAATTAATAGGAATGTTTACTAATTCTTATGATCCATTCTATAAACGCTATGACATAGATTATGACCTAACTATGTCTTCTCGTACATACACATACACACACACATATATATATTTACGTAAATAATAGCAATCCTACATTTACCTGCAACATTTTAACGTTTCGTTATATCAAAATACAAACATATGATATAAAATAATTCTTATTATTTTATATATTCCCGTATATTATATACTCGAACATATACTCGCGTAACTCGTTCATTTCATTCTTCTTCTTTTTCTTGTTTTGTTTTTTTTTCTTTCTATATAAAAAAAAAAAAAAAAAAAAAAAACGAAACAAAAAATGTGAGAAAAGCCAAATACTTACTTGCGAGGATACCCACGCAAGAAAAAGATGGAATTATCCTCCAATGAATATATAAACGATCGATTTTAGATTCTCTTCTTGGCAAATTATGTATAAAACGTTCCACTCTCGGCGTTCTCGTCGTTGTCGTCGTCGCCGTCGTCATCGTCGTCTTCGTCGTCGTCTTCGTCGTCGTCGTCCGTCGTTGTGGTTAAGTTATTTACAAGTGAAACACATTGCCAGAAGGTGTTGTTACTGACACATCAAGCTCCTTTCAAAGACGCACACAACTTCGCCAAGTCTGTCTGTCTATTTGTCTCTGTCTCTCTGTCTCTCTCTCTCTCTCTCTCTCTTTCTTTCTATCTATCTATATCTATTTCGCTCCCTCTCTCTCACACTCTCGCGTAACCAGACACGGTACTTACGTTGTAAATTACGCTCCGGTATTATCGGTTTATGCCATCGGGGCTGATACTCGACTAAGGAGATGGCTCGATTTTGCAAAACACACCACGATCGATAGTATTAACCTCATACAAGGTTTGAAATTATTCAAGAAGATTCGCTAATGCTTTCGAAAATACTCTCGATTATTTATTCATTCCTTTTCCTCTCTTTTTTATTTTTCTTTTTTTTTGTTTCTTTTTCTTCCGAGATATCTTTACAATTTCGATATGATCAAGAGAAATATTTCTATTTTCAAAACTGGCCTCCGATTAATTAATTTAAAAAAGAAAAAGTAGATATATAATTTAAATACACATAATAATAAAATAATTGAAATATACCTACATAAGAAATATAGATATACTTTCAAAGAGAATGAAGTTCTTAATAAGATTTCTTCTTTAAAATAGAAATGTATAAAGTGGTAAAAGATTATATAATTATTTCTCTATTTTTGATAGATATCGCATAGATTTTGGTCAGTTTAAAATAATTGAAACAATGAAAGAAACATTTATATATATATACATATATATATATATATATATATCTTTTGGAAATACTTTATAATAGTTTGTGCAATTTTCAAATTTATTATTTGATTATGTTTTGTTTTCTTTTTTGGAATATTTTCATCGATTTGGAATATCTCAATCGACGAAATATCAGCATAAAATTATTTCAATATTTACCCTGTGGTATTCAGTATTTTATTTTATTTTATTTTTTTGTTTCTTTCGCATTCTTGGCACCGATTCGATCCGACGGATACGGAACACTTCGTGAATAAATCATATTGACGTAAATCTGACGAATGTCGAACAGACGAATAAACGTATCGGATATGTAGTGCCTAAACGCATGAAATAATTCACTCCGTCTTTCCTTATATCCATTCTTATGATATATATTTTCATGAAATCATTAATGTATTACACGATTATGAATAATATATATAATTAAACATTTTTTTATTTGACGTATTAGAGTATCGTTTCGATACACATAACATTTTTCAATAAAAAAATTTTTTCAATAAAAAAATTCGACTGATAGAAAAGATCTATAGGACAATCATATCACAAATGAGATTTATAAAATCCATAAATATGTAATTAGATATATATATATAATTATTGTCAATATTTCTCAAGGAATTAACACTAATGCTTCTACAATTAAGAAAATTGAAATGATAATCGATCTACTAAAAAAATAAATTACCCCACGAAAAATTTCTGTGATTAATATTCGTCGAACGATGATTTTTACGTGAACAAACGCAAATATATTCTTTAAGGTTAAAAAAAAAAGATAAAAAAAGAAAAATATATAAATAAATAATTAAAGCAAATTTGATAAAACGAGTTCGCCTACTAGAACTAATTCGATTTTCATATTAATTTAATGAAAAAATTTTTCTATCGCAGGAAGAAGCAGCCGAGCGGATAAAATGAATATTTAATCTTCCCGAGTACAAACGGGTTCGAGTGACGTTAACCTGTTTAAAATTGTATACGAAGAAATCAATGAAAGGCATCTACGAAATAAAGGAAATTTCGTTGTTGCAGTTAATATAGTAGAATAATCCATATCGCGAAAATATTTTTTGATGCATTTTTCGATTGGTGTAGTAGATTATAAATTAAACATATGAGGAGTATAGATCAAACATAATCAAGAATAAAAAAGAAAAAGAAAAAAACATAATTGATTACAATCACATTGTCTGAGACAAATCAATTTCTTAATACTGGTACGCATAAATACCCCGATGCTTCTTTCTTCGACGGGGAACGCAATTGTCAACGTAATTCATTTTCCAATATTTTACGAGAGCATTATACCTTCTCTTTTTTTTCTATGCAATAAAAAGTATAATAATAAGTATTAATAGTAAATAAAAATATAATTCCAACGTATATACCGATAAATTTCATTGTAATGTCTCATTTCACATTCGCATTATCTAATCTGATGATTCTAATCTCGCGAAGAATGATTCATTAAGAATCAACATATTACGGATATAAATCGTAAGAAATAATACGACTTTGTTCGTCTTGTCTCTCTCTCTCTCTCTCTCTCTCTCTCTCTCTCTCTCTCTCTCTCTCTCTCTCTCTTCTCATTTCAAAACGTGATGACGAGGCACGCATTCACAATAGACACTTTCCACCTACGCGAATGAAAAGCTAGATGGAGGATCTTCTCTCCTTTTGTTTTGTTGGAGAAAAAGAGAAAATCAACAGGACGACTTCTCGAAGGTGTCTTGGATCTATGCCAAGAAACGAAAAAGTCGTTGATGTTTCTTATCCTCTTTTGTGAGTCTCTCGTTGAACTTGGTCCAGAAATGAGAGAGATCCTCCACGTTGTTTTCATCGTGAATCCTATATATAGATAATAAAATCAAATAAAAGAAAATAAAAATAAAAAAAGGTGATAATAATATCCATTAATAGCCGTCTATAAATCAAAGCTACAAAATTTATTGTTTCGAGTTTACAAAAAAAAAGGAAAACGTATATAACTTCTACTAATAACAATTAAATATAATTTAAGTATTACTTCTTGTACTTGAAAACAATATATTTCAAATTAAAAAAAAAAAATAAAGAAAAGAAAAAGAACTTAGAACATGAAACTACAATTATTTTTCTAGTAATAAAATAAAATCATACTACAAAACTACAGATGTATATATATTGTATATAGTGTGAACTTCAAAGTTGCATGAGATTTTATAATTTTGAGTACATAATTCGTTATTTATAATATCTTTTTCTTTTTAAAAAATACCTTATATAATAATACACTTTTTTTTTTAAATAAAGTCAGTTGAGAACAGAAAGAGATTTCAACAAAAATCTTTTAATTTAAAAAAAAAGAGATTCGAAATATTTGAGTAAAAATTTGAATCAAAGAAATCGATCATTCGTCGAGTCAATTCACATGTTAGCCAGTAGTGTAATCCTCGAACAGATATCCAACCCATTTCTCTTTGACGAATATCGTTAGACCCAACTTCGTTCAACCGGAAAGCGAATTTCTTCAAACGATAACTTCAACGTGCATACATACATACATACATACATATATATATATATATATATATATATATATATATATATATATATACATACATAGATATACATATATATACATACCTACGTTCGTGGGTAGGGATTTATGTTCGGTGATCTTTTGATATACGGCTTCGATTGAGTCTTCAAAATCTTCAAGAATAAATGTTACAGAGGTTAAACGAGACGAATATCTTATTTTAAAACGTTCCAAGATATTAACATTAAAAAAAAAAAGAACGACAAGACACAATTGTATTGTATTTTAATTTTTTGCTCGTTAAAATTCCGATCATACATTCTAATCTTATATCGTTTTAATCGACTACCGCGGAAGCTGCAAAATTTCTGAAGTGATAAACCGATTAAAATTCTATTACATTAAGAGGATTTTAGGAGAAGGAAAAAAGTGTGATACTTACCAAAGTCGTTAATTGCAATCTAAATCGCATAGGATTTTCTAATATAGATTAAATTTAAAGACTGGAATCGTCAAAGGAATAAGAAAAACGAAAGGGACAAATCGTGAATGTTAGCAAAGAAAAAAAAAAGAAATTAGATCAAATTATATCTTTACTTAATAAAGTTAACATTGGCATTAATAATTAAAAAATTAACAAAAAGAATATATATATATATAAAATAATGTTAAAAAAAAGAAAATAAAAATAATGGAAAAAAAGAAATGAATAAGAAATGATTTAACGATTTTCATGGATATAAAATCTAATCGTTAAACTGAAATCGACCTGTCGACCTATAAGATAAAATCGAATAAACGGAATGAGTCGATGAAGTAAAATAACGAAATGATGTAGTGTAGTCAAAGGAAAGTAAAAGAGTAAGTTCAGTCGAGTTCGAGTTAAAGGTCTTTTCAACTTCAAAAAAGAGAAGAAATAGAGAGAAAAAGAACGGAATGCTTTCTTATAAAAAAGTGTAGAAAAAAGAATACTTGAAAAAGTCGATATTTTCTTCTGTAAAAAAAAATTAAATGAAATAAAAGAAAATAAAATAGAATAAAATAAAATAAAATAAATAAATAACTACAGAATCGAATGAAATAGATTGAAAAGAGATAAATCACTTTTATTTCGTGTCGTACCAGTATTACCATCATCATTATCATCATCATCATCATCATCATCATTATCATTATCATTGCTGTCATAATAGTTTTTTTTCATGAAAAAACAAAAATAAATAAATAACGAACAAAACATAGTGAAAAGAAAGAAAATACTTGTACTTCATATCGTCATCGTAATCATGTCCTTTTTTACTCTCTGTCTCTCTCTCCCTTTCTCTCTCTCTCTCTCTCTCTCTCTCTCTCTCTCTCTCTCTCTCCCTTTCTCTCTCTGCCACATTTTTTATTTTTAAAAAATCATAAAAAAGGAAAAAAATAAAGAGAGAAAGAGATAAAACAAGTGACAGAAAAAAAGGAAATAACTTAAAAAAAGAGACAAATCACTTTTACTTCATATTGTACCATCATCGTAAATAATCGCCTCCATTATCATCATTACCATAATCATCGTCATCATACTCATAGGAGCATTATTTCACGTCTCGAATCTAAACGTTCACGTTTAACTCTACCAGTAGGAAATACCGTTGGCCAGTGAATAGGCACTTCTACCAGATCGACCCATAAGCGGATGCGGTAGAGACTTTTAAGAGCACGAAAAGGGGATAACGAGAAATATTCGGACTTCGGACATAATATATAACCACAATAAACTTTCTCGAGGACGCATATTCGCGATATCGAACTATACATATGTATATACGTACTTATGTAAGTTCCTACCTATCGTTATTATTATTATTATTATTATTATTATTATTATTATTATTATTATTATTATTATTATTATTATTATTATTGTTTCATACTCTTCCTCTCTCTCTCTCTCTCTCTCTCTCTCTCTCTCTCTCTCTTTCTTTCTCTCTCTCTTTATATATAACATCAGTGTATTGTTTGTTATGTATATCATGAAATAATCAATTTCTTCGTTTCATGATTTCCTTCTTTCAAGATACCTTATGGTACATACACACACACACACACACACACACACATATGTATATTTATATACGTAATATAAAAAAATGCCAACAAAGGATTGTAAAATTACAATAATACCATAGTAAGATATATACATTTTATTATACCTAATACAGATATAGCGATATGTACGAATGTTATATTACTTTATTTAGGAATAAGTATAATATTATAAAAGGAGAAAAGAAAGAAAAAAGAAAGAAATGGTGTATCGTATTATAAGACAGAACATAAACATAACACAAAAAAATATATATATACATATATATATATATATATATATATATATATATATATATAAATAAATTTATGTATAGAGAGAGGAGGAGGAGGGAAAGAAAGGTTACCCTTTATGCTTCTTCCAAATGAATGGAGAGAGAAGGAGAAAAATAAAGAGAGAGAGAGAGAGAGAGGGATGAAAAAGAGAGACAAAGAGAGAAATATGAGATACATGTATCTCGTAGAAGGGAGAAACCGTACTAAAAAGGGAGAAAGATAAACGTGCACTTCATAGTGGATTTCATACGGTAAAATATCCATTTTCCCAAGAAAGACCATAATTTCGTAAGGTGGATCGTTCTCTATTTCCCAAGTGTACGTTATCTAACGCCGAAAAATATCGAGGACACCCGCGTTGAACGATCATCGAAAACGAATCGAAGATTTTCACGTACGTACAGAGACACATACATAAGTATTCACACGTATGTACGTGTATTATTCACATTTATCGTTGGACATGTAATACTTCCATTGAGATTTCCACTTTGTCCTACATATAATATATTCAATAGACAGTATTTCCGTCATTTCTGTCAAATTTTCTAATGTCAAGAAATTAACGAAAGGAGAAATAGATTCTATCGAGATTTTAATATCAAATTTATAAGCCTTTTAGTATTTTTGATTCGAAACGAAATTAAAAAAAAAAAAAAACAAAAAGAAAAAAAAGAGAGTAACGATACGCACACCAATTATCGTAAATACGTTGTTCTTTTTTTTACGCTTATTTCGAAATAGAGAAAAGTTTGAAGAACGATAAAAATTTTTCCCTCTTAGAATTCCTTTGAAGAATTAGAATTTATAAATGTTTCGAGAAGAATCGGAATTAGATAATTAAATAAGTCGAATGGGTTGATAGAGGAGAAATTTGAACGCGAGAAAATCAATGCTATATTTTGTAGCTTTTATTAAAAATATATATATATATATAATAAATAAATAAATAAGAGACAGAATAAACGATTGAGATCGTCTAAAGAATAAATTAAAGAACGATAACGAAAGATTCCGGACATGATTAAACGTAATTAAATGATGATAATCTACTATCGAACCAAGCATCGCTTCCATTAACTCACAATTTTTATTTTCACATTTCTCAACGAAACGATTTTTCGTTCTACATAGGACGAAGCGAAATGGGCATGACGTAACGAAAAGCATTGAAGGAAAAAGAAAGGGGGAAGGGAAGGGGATGGGGGAGCGGGACTAAAATCGAAGAGCAGGACGGCCGTCATCCGTAGCCCGTCAGGCCATGCATCCAATTCGAGATTGAAATGCTTTTTACGTTCCCGAACCTCTAACATTTTTCAGCCGAGCAAAGCATAAATTGGCGAAGAACGATGGGCCAATTCTCTCTTTCGCTTTCGAAGATCGACTAGCGTTACCGTTTCCTCCTGTTTCCCGAACGACCAAACCCTCTTTATCCTCTCGTCGATCCGACCACCGATTTCATCTACGTTACGTCTTTCTCTCAATAACGTATCTCATCTTCCCTCAAAAAGTTCTCGCAATTTAGTCTTTTCCTTTCCTCTTTTTTTTTCTATCCTCTTTTTTTCCCCAACGTTATCCTCCGTACGATTTCCATCGATTGAGGAGGAGGTATTGCATTTAACAGAAATAAGTATAAGGATAAGAATAAGAATAAGTATGGGAAATAGTTGAATTTCGATGGGGGGATGGATTGAAAATGGTATTACAAACGTGTAAATCAAGGAAAAAAAGAAATTCTAGAAGATAAATATCAAGAAGTAAAAAGTCATGTTCGTCCCTTTTAACAATTATCTTTTCCGTGATATTTATCTGTATCTTTTCTTTCTTTCTTTCCGTCGTTCTTCCTTCTTTCTCTCTCTTTTTTTGATTCTTTTTCCTTTTTCGTTCTTTTTTTTTTTTTTTTAACAAACGCCATCGTATCGTTAACCAGAAATAATTAATTAAAATATAATGCTCCCACGGGCTCCACAGTAAAAGACGGATCGCGAAGTGATAATTACATTGATGATTACATCGATGATTACATCAATGATTACGTCGACGTGATTGGAAGTATCTCTTTGATCGTCGAGTCCGTTGCCTCTATCAATGAGTTAATTGCACGTTTCTTTTTATAATATTCTACGTAAAGTCGATACGTTCAATTATATTCACGCACCCTGGCTTTTATTATATAATCAATTATATCGACAGAGATTTAATTAAAGTTACGAGTTATCCTCGGGAAAATTCGATGATGAATGCAATCATGCAATTTCCTCGCCTAATTGAATTCCCCTATTTACAATGTTGGATTCTATTAAAGTTTATGCTAGTATCACACGGAACATAGAGAGAAGGCAGTAAGAAACATAATTAACAATGCCATTTTCATAGCATACATTATTCAAGTTGCGACCCGTTTTGAATGATTCGCGAAAAGGTTCTTCTCTTTTAAAATTTAACATTTCATCGTTGGAATTTTGCTTCCATGTATTTCAATATAAAACAACGCGTTCTTTGATTAAAAATATATAATTAAGTAAAGGAAAATTAAAAATTACTTTCCGTCGATTTAAATTATATAATATATCTCCACGTGTAAAATTTCATATTCCACGATGTCCTTTTAAATGTCGTCTGTATTAATAATTGAACGAAATGAACGAAATAATTTTGAAGGAAAGAGAGAAAAAGAGAAAAAGAAGAAGCGAGAAGAACCAACGAATTATTTTATACGTAGATATTTATTTACGATCATTAGTCTTCTGTCCCCTCCCCCTTCCTTTCCCGATTTCTACTTCTCGTCCGTACTCCCCATGAAATTCCATGGTATTCCGTTTACTTGAGCCAGAAATGAAATTGATTAAATTCCATTAAAATCAGTCTATTAAATCGTTACGCTCATTGATCGAGAAATTTATAAGAATTATTCATCGTGCGAATGCTCTCAATAAGTTTTAAAAACCGCTAGGCAAAATCTATTAGCTCTAACTCACGGATAATCGCCTTTTAGAATCACCTCGCCTGGGAATTATCGATAGTACTATCAATAATTCTTACGCTTAATGAAGTGTAAAACGATTTCTTAATGAAAAGAAAATTATTGAAAATAGAGAAATATTATTATGAACGAAAGCTCGTTGGTGTAACTGTTGATTCAACTCTAAATTTATACATTTCTTCTCTGTCTATTTCTCTCTCTCTCTCTCTCTCTCTCTCTCTTTTTCCTTTTTGAAAAAGATGACAGATTAGATTCTTTTCAAAGATTCGTAGAATTACATTGAAAACACTCGTACGTTATTCATGCTAGGATTTCTAATACGTTTCTAGATGATGTGTATCGGCCTAACCACGTGGTTCGTATCAATCGATACGATATCTGTGTTGCAGGTGTACACGCACTCACGCACACACTCGCACACAAACACACACACTTTTTCGCTTTCTCTCATTTTCTCTATCTCGCCGAAAATCCAGCTTTCTTTAGAAATACGATGAAAAACGTTTGAACGAAATGGTACACGTACAACGAATCTCTCCAGCAACCCGATGCAGTAAATACAAGCGATCGATGTTTTTTTACACATTCAACTCTCTCTCTCTCTCTCTCTCTCTCTCCCTCTCTCTCTCTCTCTCTCTCTCTCTCTCTTTCTTTTTTTCTTTTTCTTTCTCTTTCTCTATATATTCCTATTTCAATTCGGAACGATTCTCGTTTTGTCCAGTATCCCTGTCGCCTCTATGCTTTCCCGTTTTGGATCGTACTCCTCGAAACGTCAAAAATCTTTCTCCTCCTACCCTTACCACCTTTACGAAACCGTCATTCATAACATATATGATACATATAAAGGGAAAAGAGAAAAAGTCAAAAAAAAGGAATACATATGAAAGAAAGAAAATAACATAAGTCTTGAATTGAATTGAATGCATGTAGTATGAGAGAAAAAACGAAGGGAACAAAAAATGAAATGAGAAAACATAATTAAGAAATAAAAAAAAAAAAAAAGAATGAGAAGTTGCTGTAACAACCGATCAAAATGAACTGTATCGATGATAAGCCTGATAACAGGTGCAACGTATAATAAACACCACCATACGTATTTATCTGTTCAACCCTTTAATTTATATGCAAAATGCTTGATTGAGTATATATTGTTATTTTAATTGGATACAACGTAACGGGGACACATCGTCCATTTAATCATTCGCCTCGTCCTTGTTCCTTTTT
>OU426994.1:10222968-10242968 GCA_911387935.1 Dolichovespula saxonica | reverse complement strand
TCAAGTGAAGTGATAAACAGGGCTCTCAATGCTGAAACATTAAGACGATTTAGATACATTGTTTCATTATCTGTGTTTGAACACGCAAATTTAACTGGAATAAACACAATAATCATCTCTAATCAAGACGTTCTTAAACAAACGTGCCGTATAGAAGTTATTGATATAAGTCGGATTAGGAAGGGAGACCCTAGGTACTCTTCTTATCTAAGATCCCTTTAATCAAATAATCTCCTTGTAGTCACTCGATAAGGAAATTGTCGAAGATATTTGAGATGAGCATCAACATACGTATCTTCCTTCGAACGAAGAATCGAAAGAAGAAGAATCCCTTATTCCGAATAAAGAATCTAATCTTTCCTTTCCGTTTTTTTTTCCCCTATTTTCTAAATAATCGCGTACTCCTATTGGTATTGTGATGTATGTGTTGTTGACGCAACCTACATCGCGTGCAGCCTAAGCTACATTCACACACACAGTACTACTTTCTCTTAATGTTAATAAAAGTTAAGGTTAATAAATTAATATATAATTATTGGGAATATATGTCCAATGGGAACTCGAATACTCGGTAAGGAAACGCATAGATAAAAAACACTTAGCCACCTTTGTCCAATGCTTAGGCATTGTTAGTCCAAGTCTCACATTCTCCTAAGGAGATTTATTATATTGAAACATCAATAAATTAAACTACGAATTCCTTCAAACTTTATGACTGTTCATAGTCAAGAAATGAAGAAGAAAAAAAGGGGTCAATGTCCTTTCCCAAAAAGACTGAAATAGCTCTAACAAATCAACGATTCTACTGAAACCTATTCCAATGAATTATCTCAAACATCTCAAGGACCATTGAGGACCTTTCTAATTTTTTTCCTTCTCAGCAACCCATGTAATTCTCTTCTCGTTCGCAAATTTGATTCCAAGGAGAACCAAATAGAGAAAGAGAGAAAGAGAGACAAAAAGAGAGAGAGAGAGAGAGAGAGAGAGAGAGAATCACGGTACCGCTTAGATACGCAACGGAGGCTTTCGCGTAGGAAGGACGAGAGATGTAATTAAGGGATTTAATCAGAGAAGTTATCGGAGCAAACCCACTTGTCCCATCTACTTCTCCTCCTACCACCCACCCACCCCTCCCCTCCTGCCGCCCCGCCCCTGTCTCTCCTTCCTTCTCCTTCTCCTTCTATCTTCCTTCCTTTTACGTCTTCCTCCCAACGACGAAGTCTTCCGTCGCCTTGCAGACGGGCAACAACCGTTCTAGTAGAGAGACGCCGGTAGTCCCAGAGTCCTTACCTCGAAATCACGGAAATAATTAACCTTCTGCATTATGCGTTCGCCGCGTACCGATATCACTATGTGTTCCCTTCCGTCTTATCTCTCTTTCCTTTCCATCCCTTCCCCTCATCCTACTCCGATTCTCCCATATACCCGCTTATCCGTCGCCCACTTCCACCCTCCTCCCACGACGTTTCTCACCCTCTCGTAATCTACTCAGAATGCATCCTTACACACCATTGTCTCTCCGTCGTACATTCTACTAAGCGTTCACAGGGCGAATATCCTTAAAGATACGAACGAGAACGAGTAATCGACTTTAGTCTCTCTCTCTCTCTCTCTCTCTCTCTCTCTCTCTCTCACTCTCTCTCTCTCTCTCTCTCTTTCTCTCTTTCTTTCTATTTTACAAATGACTAAATTATTTTATTTTCACTCCTCCATGAGATTCCATTTACTCTGAACGAATCAAAGTATTCGTGACACTTCTAATTCATTCGATTCTCTATCCAGTAATATAATCTTGGTATTTTAATAAATCCCTTTTTAAGATAGAAATTGAAATAATATTGGTAATAATTCGATTATATTCCCAAAAGATTTAAATCTATTTCAACAAGTGAAATAAATGGAATAAAAATAAGTAATATTAAAATAAAAATATCAACTCTCTCTCTCTCTCTCTCTCTCTCTCTCTCTCTCTCTCTCTCTCGACTCTCGCCCTACATATATATATATATATATATATATATATATATATATATTTTTTTTTTGAGTATAACAAATAAATGTCGGAAGAACGTGGCTAGAATACGTTCGTATTCATTTATTTGTCGTTATTACCTATTGTTCATTATCGATTAACGTATACGTCATATACATATAAATGAACAGAGATTGAAAAGGGACAGGAGTTAGCACGAATTCGTTGCAATTATTACGACGATCGTAGAACGATAATCGAAGAGTTACGAGTATGACGCTTATTCGAAGAAACGATACCTCGATTATGCACGTAGAACAGTTTATTAAAGCGACGATCGTAATCTAAATGTGCATTCACCCTCTCTCTCTCTCTCTCTATTTCCTGTGATCGCTATTTTACGTAAGTACGGCTTAATGAAACGTGCTTTTGCCAATTGAGAGAACAATCGCAAAGCGATATTGCCGAAGTTCCTTGCGTTTCAGATATGGCGCCTACGCGTTTCTAGCGAATATACACTTCTCTCTCTCTCTCTCTCTCTCTCTCTCTCTCTCTCTCTCTCTCTCTCTCTCTATCCCTGTCTCTCTTATTTTAATGATTCTATTTTACGTTTATAGTAACCAATCTAATGTTCGATCCGTTTAATATCTCGTTTAACAGAACTTTATTGACATTTCCCTTACCTAAAGATTAAGATAACGTTCAAACAAACACACACGTCTTTATATACATAATATATATATGTGTGTGTGTGTGTGTGTGTGTGTGTGTGTGTGTGTGTGTGTGTGTGTGCGTGTGTGTGTGTGTAGTGTTATATAAATGGCTTAGGGGTACAGGAAGAAGATTTTGAAGCTTACGGTGTAATATCACGATAAATTGATTTCAAGTTAATTTTCTTCATGAAACTGGCCCAACTCAAACTTAATCCCCGCTTCCTCCCAACGGTAGACGCCATTACATCAATTAACAGCTCGTTCGTGATGCCGATCGAGTTCTCCAAGTCTTCAAGAAGATGTTCGATCAGAAATTAACTTCAATCTTCAAATATGGATATGTATATGACAGCGATGACAAATTTTTAAACGTAATAAATATTTTTATTGTTTTGTTTCTCGTGTGAATCAATAATTAACGATTGTCGTTGTCAAGGCTTTAAAGGGATTATAATACATTTACCCGAGCAAATTTATTATAAATTATTCATTTATACCCAACGATCCTGAGTTTCTTTTTTCTGATACGTCACGCAATGGCGTATTATCATAAAATATTTACTTGCCATTAACTCCTCAAGGCTATTGAGGGGTTTGATTACGATAATCTTAGGAAACAATCGTTGGATCGTTTAAATAAACAACAAGGATCTTCATTATTCATTTCGAAAATATGTGACGCAATAATACGACATAGCAAAGAAACGATGTATCCTGGATACGTGTTCTCACGTGTATTAATTAATAAGGATTAATCGAAAACATATTATGAAAAGCATTATATTTGAGATCGTCATAGCGAAAAGATATGATATACTTACTTATTCAAATCTTCGGATCCATATTCGCTGGAACATCCAGATACTCAGATACAAAACTCGGAATGCGGGCTCGGATTTCGAGTTACAATGAATAGGTAATTCGAATATTCAAATATCCGGGTAGTAAAAGCATTGGTAGTATCTATCTATTTAGCGGTATCGAAGTTAAACTTTTGATCGATGACAAGGAGCTAACTCCGACGTTTCGTTGCAAAAAAAAAGTTTAAAGAGTTTAATCGTCCTTTTTGATATCCCTCTGATACATACATTGATATTTAATGATCGATTGGTTAATTTCAATTTCATAGATACGCAAAGAGAAAGGAAGTAATTAATTAATTTTTCTTTTCATTTATACCAATTAAAAGTAATTAACGTTCGTTGTATCCTATCGTTAGTATGATAAATGGACGATAATATCATTTCGCAAAATGAGAATGAAAATTCGTGAAATCGTTCCGAGCTTTATTAATAGAGACGAGGGTAGAGGGGCCGGGGGCCGGGGGGCGGAAGGGGAAAGAGGCGCGTAATATAAAGCGTCGAGACAGAAATTAAATGTTTATGGAAAAATACTTAGCACTTTGCCGTTTTGAAGTAAGTAGCCGAGGAATGTCGATTTGGATTAGAACTGAAGAGTAGAAATTTCGAGTTATCCGCGTGAACGCATCTCGCTTTAGACGAAGTTAGTTACATGACTCGCTTAAAGTAAGTAGTTTCCTTTGCTAGAATTTGTTCGTACTTTGACCGACGAGAGTGAAAGAGAGAGAGAGAGAGTGTGTGTGTGTGTGTGTGTGAATATGATCGAGCGAATCCGCGCTTCGAGTTTCAAGTCTAACGTATGTATCTACTCTCTCTCTCTCTCTCTCTCTCTCTCTCTCTCTCTCTCTCTCTCTCTCTCTCGCTGGTTCACATTTCTCCAAAGAACTTTACACCCTTCTCTTGCACGAACTGGAATGTTGTACGTTTCTCTTCGGGCCATGACATACAAATTAAACGAAACTCAGAATGTTAATTACTCGATTAGGGTACACATAGCTGTTCCGTATGCGCATATAGTTTATATAAATTATTACATATATATGTAGGAAAGAAAAAGGAAAAGGAAGAGGGAAAAAGAGGGAGAAAGAGAGATAGAGATAGAGAAAGGGAAGGAGGAGTGAGGAAGAGGGCGAGGGAGAGAAAGAGAAAGAGAGAGAGTTAGCAGGAATAAACGGGGATGAGGAGAGATCGTAATTGAAGGTTCCCGGACATTAGTGGCAAAAGCAGAATCATGTAATTCCATACTAACACGGATGATCATCATGATAACGAAGAGATAAATGACTAATCGAATTTACGTTCGAAATAGAACGTATAATAGTGCTCATACATTTTATTATTATAATATTCGTCATTTCCGTAAATTTTTTTTTCCCTACGTTCATTCGTTCGTCAAACTTTCATTCGTTTCATTCAAACATCTAATTACTATATGGATGATTGAAATATATGAAGAAGAGATAGGGGAGACAAAAAGTTGGAACACAGAAATGGGGAAAAAAAAGAGGGGAAAAGGATTAAAAATCCGATGGTGAAATGTCATTCATTGAACGTGACACATAATGTCTCATACACCGCATAATTCTCTATTTAATGGCCGCCAAGTTCTGATTAATGTCTCCCGTTACTACGTTTCGCATTATGAACATCCGCGTCCGAAATGAGTTCTCGTAAAGCTCTCGGCAAATTTAGATTTCGTTGTGTCGGCCACCAACCAGTCTCACATCATGCTAATGGGACGCGCATGTTTGCCTTGTCAGTCCATGGTTTACATTTTATTCCAGTAAAATAGAATTGTTCATTTTAATGATACAATCGATTTCGATATTCCGTATATACTATCTCAGTAATAACGTATGCGAACGTTAACGTGTCTACTTCTGTGTTATCGACATATTAACTAACAATAATATAGATTTATTATAGAAAATAAAAATCGATTAGAAATCTTTAATGTATCTTTCTTAATGATTTAAAAAAGTAAAAAAATTTTTTAAATAGTATCTTCGTCATGAGTGTCTCTGTTCAAATGTATCTATTTTCTTTTTCGTGAAAAAAAAAAGAAACAAACAAACAAAGAAAAGTAAAACATACACGAGTTAATTTAAAAAATAAACCTTGATTAGAACTTTGTAATCTTTTTTCTTAATAATTTGAATCTAAAAAATATATATACATAAAAAATCTGTTTAAATGCATATCTATTTCCTTTTCCCTGAAAAAAAAAAAAAAGAAAAAGCAAAACGTACACGTTTATTTTTGCCATTTTTTGTCTTTTAGTACGATTCTTGCAAATCGGTGAGGCTGGAAAAAGAAAAATTGACTAGCGTACACAACGTCGGTCCGGTTACCACAGAACGATAGTAATCCTAACGCCAAGGGACTTTTATTTTCTTCAATCTCACGGACGATTTGCCTACTACACCGAGGGAGAAATGCTCTCTCCCTCTTTCTCTCTCTCTCTCTCTCTCTCTCTCTCTCTCTCTCTCTCTCGGTCATTTCTCTTTCTTACCCCCACTTTCTTTCTCTTTCTCTTTTCGCCGAATCGACCTTAGTTTCCGTCGAATTTGAACAACCGGATTACTACTACGTCGACTGGGATAAAATAATCTTTCTTCGCCGAAATCTCTGCGAATTTGCTTGAATATAACGATCATTTGCAAAATAGATAGATCATATGAATTCATAGAGCGAGATTGATAACGAATCAAATAATAATCGAATGACATATCGAATTCTTTTTTTTTTTGCTCTCAGATCTGTTATTACATTATCTGTTATATTTATTTATTTACGAAAAATCTACCGAAACGCATAGTTAATTGAATGCTTTCGATTTAATTGTTCCTCATTAAATATCACGAAGTGTAATCCACGTTACGAAATGGCCAACTTTACTTTATATTCATCTCGACATTGCAATTTCATGAATATCAAAGGATCTTTCCTTTGAAGTGCCGACACGGGACATAGTTAAAGTATGGTTATTACATTTTAATGTTATATTTAATTTAATTTTAATTAACTTAAGTTTTAACTTACATCTCATTTAACGTTATTAACCCAATTATTTTTATCCAACCTTGTTGTGAAATTTAATCAATTTATCTATCTATCTATCTATTTATTTTTCTTTTTTTGATTATTATACGATCATACACACAGTTATATATATATATATATATATATATATATATATATATATATATATATATATATATAATAGTTTTCACTTAATCGATGAACGAGAGAAGTTTCTCGCGGAACGTTCAGAGATCCGTAGTATTTCGAGCGCGTAAAGACATTATATACTCGGTTGAAAACTTTCTTGACGTTCGGCCAAGAAAGTCCTCTCCTGAGAACCGACGACGCGTTATCTGCGACTTCCGTGTGGCCTATCATATTCCTCGAAGTTACTGAATAATCCTGCGGATCAAATCTTCGCGCCAATTAATGAAAAGAAAAGAAATGAAAAGAAGATTATAGGATATCTTCATTCCGTTGAATTATTTGAAATATTAGACAATGAACTTTACTTATCCATTATTATATTAATTCTCGTCGAATTATAATATTTAAATCGCGAAACTTTCGAATGTTTTACATTACCTTTTAGGGCGAAAAAGGAAGAGGAAGGGGGAAAAGAAATCACTAAGAAAGGATTACGCCGTTTAAAAGAAACGACAAATTTATCGGCTTAAATATAATAGATCGGTTGTACAATTAACGCGGCGAAGAAATATTTTTAAAAGTTGATCAATTCTTTGAACGCGGAAATGAATTTTTCAATATGACAAAACGATAGCGAATCTCTTATCGCGATCTAATCGAGCAACGCTTCGTGCTTGGATGCGAGAAATCCATTAACCTGAAAACGAGAGCTATGATTGCGAGCATCTCGCAATAGATCGATTCTTATCACAGCCGTTGAGTAATTAAACGTCAGGCAGGAACGTGTTCGATATTCGTCGAAAAAAAGAAAAGGAAGAGAGAGAGCGAGAGAGCGAGAGAGAGAGAGAGAGAGAGAGAGAGGAAGGAAAAGAAATCGAGCACGAATCAAAGATTTACTCAAATACGTCATACTTACTCGTTTTTCATAGTTCTTTATCGACTATGTTTCTACGAGCAATAAATACCATTTGAACTTTATCACGATGTTAGAATTTAATTAATAAAACGATTACTTTTTTGCGATACGCACAAAACTTTCTTCATCGTTTTCATTCTATTCCTATATATCTTTTTCTATTCATCTTTCTCTCTCTCTCTCTCTCTCTCTCTCTCTCTCTCTCACTTCCTCTCTATCATACACGTACACATGATTAAATTAGTGTCTCCTGCACAGTAATGTCAACGATGAAATACTCTCTTCGTTGGATCTTTGTAGCGGCCATGAAATTGTGTGTGTTACGTGGTTAGCCAATGAGTCTTTACCAATGTGTCGTGTTACATGTCATTTTCCCGTAGGAACAGACAGAAAACGCATAATATGTTGTATCTTTCTCTCTCTCTCTCTCTCTCTCTCTCTCTCTCTCTCTCTCTCTCTCTCTTTCTCTGTCCTTTTCGACAAGAGAGCTAATTAATTAGTCAACTGCAAGCGAAATTCTTGCTCGCAATCTTAATAATTCCGTGATTTCTAATCAGAAGGCATGTAATGTCAAAAAAGAGAAAAAAAAAAGATAGGTAAACTCAAACATAATAATATAAAAAAGAAAGAGAGAGAGAGAGAGAGAGGGAGGAAATAATTATAAGGATATAAAAAATAATAAAAACAGAAAATATGTATACTACACCAGTCGATGTATTCAAGTTCGAGAAATGACCGGCTTATCCAGTAATGGCCACCGAAGCGATTCGTTAAAAGTTCCTTTAATAAGAAAATGCGATAGAGCCGAACGTTTAATTACTCGCGTGGGACGTAATTTACATCGGCTAACGCTTACGACTTTTTACTTCGTTTTAACCCCCGACGGCATTAAACTCCTTTTCCCTTTCGACGAAATGGAGAAAACTTGAACGCTTACTGAGATTTGAATTACTATATGGGAATCTAAAATTATAGATGGCTGGAATACACGGAATACACGGAATGCATAAATATCTTTAAGATTAACGAACCTAAATCGATTTTATTTCAATAGAAATGACAATTTTAACACTCTATCGACCTTTCGAGTAATTAAAATTATCGAAAATAAAAATAAATTAATGATTTTTTCTTGTTTGTTTTTATTTTTAGTTTTAAGGTATATTTAATGTACCTTCGAAAAATTTAAAGAATTTTCTTATTTTTAGATATTTTAGGTATTTCTTAAATCGAAAGATTTTTTCTTCCTATTTTAAGGAAAACATTTTTTTTCAGACATTTCAGCCATGATAAAATTTAGAAAATTCATTTTTTTAATCGAGCAAAGATTCTCATAGAAACTAATGGTGACAGGCCAATAAATTAGTATAATCCGATTCGAACTAGAAAAAGGAAAGGAATAAAAAGAAATAAATTGTAACTGCGTTAATAAAAAGCCTTTTTTTCCTCCTCTCTCTCTCTCTCTCTTTGTCTCTCTCTCTCTCTCTCTCTCTCTCTCTCTCTCTCTCTCTCTCTTTCTGTAAAGTGAACACATACCTGTGAAAACGACCGATAGAAACGAAAGCTCGTTGACGATTCCATACACGCGTTCGTTCGTTCGAAAGGTATTCTCGTTTATCACGAAGTGATTTTCAATGTACAACTGCACTAAAAAGAGAAAGAGAGAGAGAGAGAGAGAGAGACAGTATGTATGTAGTATGCGTAACGTTATCACATAACCACGTTAACACGTACACACGTTAGTCTCTTTTTCGCATCATCGACATCTCTCTTTACCCTTTAACCCTTCCCTATCTTCCATCTCTCTCTCTCTCTCTCTCTCTCTCTCTCTCTCTCTCTCTCTCTCTCTCTCTCTCTCTCTTTCTCTCTCTCTCTCTCTATCTATATATCTATCTGTCTGTCTATCTATCTGTCTATTTATCCGTCTATCTCTTTTATTCCTTTTACATCGACAACGAACATAACTTATACTATGGTCAGAAAAAAATGAAGGGAAAACTTGACGCGGCCTATAAAATCAGACTCGATTCTACATAAATTTTCGTCCGCGCATTCTTTATCCTAAAAGAGCAAAACGTTGAAGTATTTTATAAAGGTTAGTGAAAGAGATTTTGAGGGTAGAGAAAAGATAGGAGGGATGAAAAAGTACGAGGGTCGTTCAAACGATACGACTTCGAAAATTCGATCGAAAAGCATTTCCCAACCATTTCTACGTCGTTGTTTAGAAGTAAAACCATCGTTATATGGTCGTTTAACTTGAAAGGTGACTTTTATACGGAGTATCTCAAGAAACGTATCTGGTTTAACGATTTTTAAATTTAACGCACGTAGACGAACTTTGATAATAATTGTAACAATTAAATTTTTAATACTGTTATGAAATTAAAATACTGATTGACAATTAATTTGGCAATAATTATCAAAGCACGCCATATGTCGTTCCTAAAAGTCATTGAAACAATCTGTTATTTCGATGCATATTAAATTCTCAAAAGGAAGTTTCTGCTTTATTTTAATGAACGAAACGATAAATCTGCCATGCGGTTTGTTGCCTTTGAAGAAGAACTTCAGAACGTTTCTTACAATGAAGAAATAGAAAGAGAGAGAGGGAGAGATAAAGGTAACTGATAAAATTAATCTCTTTCATCTTTCTTCTATTTCGGATTATTTCTCCTTCGGAAGAACAGGTACTGGCCAATCATCGTAAGACTTAGTTTCTCGTTTTACAGTATTAAAACTTTATTAAATAAAATGGGTCGTCATCGATCTACGTAAAAAAAAAAGAAATAAATAAAATACTCGAATACTCGAACAACAATTTTAAATTCTATGAATCAATTTAAATGAAAGCAAGACTATGAAACGATATGACGTTAACCGGATAAACAATAATACGATTAAACGTGATACTTAATGCAAACGAACGTACGTGCAAAATGGATAAACGACTGTAAAACGAAATATAATATATATAATAAAATGGGAAAGATAGCGAGAAGAGAAAGAGAAAAAGACAAAAAAAAGAAAAACAAAAGAAGAAGAAGAAGAAAAGAAAAAGGAAAGAAAAGAAAAGAAAAGGAAAGAAGATTTTCTTTCTTACGATAAGTCAAAATCGTAGTTTAATATCAACCCCCTTTTTGTATTTTCCTCGTGTACCATGAAGATTACACGTATCTCAGAATAACGAGAAAGATTTCACGATGTTCGGGCTCATACGACTCTATAAAAATGTTTTACGAGGGCCATCGACATTGTTCCTGTTCGACAACCTTACTTTTCTTCATACATACCACATAGATACGTATTTGTAGAACACATAGGACGCCTCGACGAACGGAACTGTCGTTTTCCGACTTTTTTACCGGCGGTATTTGCTATAATCAAAGGAACCACTCATAAGACTTCCCCGATATAATAAAGAGCTTTACGACTTGTAAACCCATAACGGTCTTGAGAACCTTCCTCCTCCCCTACCCCCTCCTTTCTCTTGTTCATCCTTCTCTCTCTCTCTCTCTCTCTCTCTCTCTCTCTCTCCAAATCTTTTTCTTCTTTCTCTGTCGAAAGGTAGACGGTCATAAAATGATAATTTCATTAAACTTACCACCGTTTTTAGTTTCAAATGACGGTTATTACATTTATAACATTGATAAAGAAAATAAGTAAATCGTGAAATTCATTTCTAAATGGGGGAGGGAAAAAAGAAAAGAAATTTCATTTAATTAAATATTAATAAAACGTATATTATATTTAATTTATTTTTAGTTTATACCTAAGCACTATTTGACTTGTTAAAACATATCTCTCATTAAAGCAGGATCAAAGTTATTATTCGTATTATACGCACGAGACCTCTAATCGGATCATGATACTAATCAATGTCAAAAGTTTAAAAATAAGGAAGAGAGAAAATCGCACAAAAGCAATGGTAAAAGATAAGAGGAAGAAGAAAGAAGGAAGACTTTCATCTCACCCAAAAATACCGATTGCAATCTCAATGAAGAATCAAGCCAGTCTATCACGATGGACTCTCTCTTCTGAACCAGCGTGTAATTTGGCATGGAGATGTTGACTACTCTCCATTTCTCTCTTCCTTTCTCTCTGAGATCGTTTTACGAATTTAAAAAGCACGAGGCTTTCTCTAAAAAGGATAAGGAACTTTAGTGGGATAAAGAAAAGAGACAGAAAGAGAGAGAGAGAGAGAGAGAGAGAGAGAGAGAAGGAAAAAGAATTAACCTCTTTCGCATTTGAACTTCTCTGCGATGGAAATTTCATCGTTGAGGTAACAGTGATTTCAGATGAACATGATTAAGGATCTAAAGATGATCGACGTTCTCAAAAAATTAGGAAGTAATCAGAGATGATAGACCGATGAAAAAGATGTAAAACGACGGAGATCGACAAGTGGTTAAGACAATTTTCCATGATCGAAAAAAAAAAGAAAAGAAAAATTCTTATGTTAGAAACAAAATTTTTATGTTTACAAAACAAAAAGAAATATTTTATTTAAATTTAAAAGAAATTATAAAGAATAATAATAATAGTAATAATAATAATAATAATAATAATAATAATAATAAAAGGAAAAAAGGAGGGAGAACAAAAAAATAAACAAAAACAAAAATGAGGTGAAACACAAGTAGAAAAGAAAAGAAAATTTGGTTGAATGGTCGATGCAGACAACGTCAGGAGGATGAGCAATTAGTGTCTTCGTAGATTTAACGTTGAAGCGAGACGTCACGTCCTCGGAAAGCTCTCTTGAGTAAGGATCGATGAGGAAGAGAAGAAGTGGCTGTAACAGTTGTAGAAGAGAAAGGGGAAAAGAGAGGGGAGAGGTGTACGACTCGAAGGGGCACAATTAGCGAGTTAACGCTTCTTAGCAGTGCAAGAAGTGCCGCGAAGGCCTTGAAATAAGTTACGTACCGTGACAGACGTTAAGGTTTTCTCAAGGGGCTCGTAAAGAGCGTGTCTCGAGAATGTGAGAGGAGGGAGAACGACCTTCTTTCTTTCCTTCTCTATTCTCTAAAATGGATGGATGATTGTGTGACGTTTCTCCTTCTATTAGCGCAAATCTATAATACCAGTTCGTTCGTCTCCAATTATTTTGCGTAATAGACTATAAAATCGAATTATCAAGCGAAATAAATAATCGTCGTCGTCAAATTATATTCATTCGACGGGAAATATATAGAAAAATTGTAACGTCGTTTTGTATCGTGATAAAAAATGATACGCTTTCTTTTATACTTCGGTGAGATACTTTCTTTTTTGTTAAAGAACGAACTTATTCTTGAATGGAATATTTCGAGGATGCTAGTTAGTTTACTTGCGCAACGACATACACATTATACGTTTGTTACAATAAAAACTATTTAACTATACCACGCGACGCAAAAAATGGTGACTTATACTCTTATATATTAATACGATAAGAACAGGACTCGTATATACCTAACACGACCATACAGATATGTCCCATCTAACTCGACTACTTTAAATATCTCCATTGTTTTACATACGGCTCTATCCGTACCTACATGTATTTCGTAGTTGTTGACTAAAGTCAACAATTGTACCAAAGAGGATAAACTAAGTGTTTCAAATAAATTAAGAAAAAAAAAAAGAAAGAAAGAAAGAAAAAAGTAAAAAAAAAAAGAATATTTCGTTAACGCACATAATCTCACTGTCATACTTTTTAATAATTTTTGTGTTATAAAAAATTCGTTTTTTGTACTCTCGTAATCCACATTAGTTTAATCTAATTTCAAAAGACTCCTAAAATGACTTGTTTCACAATATTCTCCGCGTTAAACGTAGTCATATAATTATAATATAAAACAATATATATTATAATTCGTTATTTCAGTCGATTAATCTACGATTACCGAAAGTGAAAGAGAAAAGGAATAATAAAATAACAGTGAACTAACTTTACGAACGGTTGAAGGTTTTTTTCTTACGATTTCTAACGCACAGAAGAGAAGATGGAGACTACCTTTGATTCAATCTTTTCTCCTACCTTTGAGAAACGATAAGATCATCGATAACTTAACCGAAGTATTCGTAAGAAGGAACGTTACGTTGAGTCTTTTTCGCGGTTGTCCAGATTTACGACGCACTTTCAGTGACCGACATTCTCTCCGCGAAAGAACGTAATCCTACTGAATGGACCTCTCAGGAAGGACGCGGAAGTAAAGAGAAAGAAAGGAAGACCTATGTATTATGTGTGTGTATGTGTATGTATGTATGTATGTATGTGTGGATATATATATATATATATATATATATATATATATATATATGCTCCAAGACATTTTAGATTGTGTGCGCGTACTTTGTGAGCTTCTTTCTCTCTTCTTAGAACCATCCCACAATCGCGGACGTGAAGGAGATCGCAACCGCACACTCTCTCTATCTCTCTTCCTCTCTCGCTCGAATGCAAGGAATTGCAAGGAGTGCAGCCGGCCTTTAGATCCTTCTTAATGCTTCCCGACCTTCCGAGAAAAATCCGAAGACGAAGTCCTCGAACGCGTCGCGAGTGCCGAAACCATCTGAAAAACTTTCTTCGGGAGGTGCTTTCAACGCTACGAAGCTCCTTTATAAACAATGAATGATCTATAAAAGAAAAAGAGAGAGAGAGAGAGAGAGAGAGAGAGAAAAGTGTGAGAGAAAAAAAAAGAGAAGAAAGTTTCTTCAAACTTTGGCAAATCGAATTTTATCATTCGTTCAATTATTTCAGTATTTTCTCAATTTACCGACCCATTTAAATATCTAACATCGTTTCGACTAGTATTATATTATAATCGAATATGAAAAGAAATTCTTCAAAAAAAAAAAAAAAAAAGAATATCTTTCACATTATTTCCGATTCTTCTTAATATAAACATCTAATTTAAACGAACATCTCATAATCATTTGCGTACAGAATGTAACGAAGATCTTCTATGGGGTAATTAAATATTTCGTTAAAAATTAAAAGGAAAGAAAAAAAACGGAGAAAGGACAACGTCGATTTTAATATGATTCTGATCTATATAAAAATTCATTATCAACTAATTATATGAGTTAATTGGAATCTAATAGAGAGACCAAATGTTATTTTAAATAATGAAAATTTTAATGTGAAAAAAGGGGATGAAGGGGATCCTAACGTTATCCGATTTTTATGTCGGACGAAGGGTTTCGTATTCGGTAAAGCTTTTAATTCCACTCGTCTCGCGTTATGACACGTCCGAACCATTTTAGAACCGATAATCCTGCAGTATGAGAAGTGTCCGCAACGACGAGAGGAGCGGATGTAGGACGACAAAAGGGCCAACGCGCCACCAAGGGATCGAGATTAGTTTGTCTAAACTGTCGGACATCTGTCGCAGTAACTCCCGTAATACCTCCATCGTCGTAACGTAATGGAGAGTAGAAGGATGAAGGCTGACGATAGTGGTAGCGATGGTGATGCTGATGGTGATGGTGGCGATGCGGTGGGCCGGAGAAAACGTCGACCTACCGCAGCGTAACTCCTCGCTCATCCTACACGAAATCGAAGTAACCGCATATCCCGCATGCGGTTCTCCAAGATAATATTCCCCCTTTTCTAACATCTTACATTATTTATCCCTTCCAATTTTTTTTAACTCTCAACGACGTTCCCTCGATAATCATATAATTTTGTCTAAATATCGATTTATTTGTTTTCATCTTTAATAAATCTCTCCCCCGTAGTATGATTACAAACGTTCGACGTAACTTTCTTCCGTGTATTTGAATTTTTAGTGATCAAACTGTTTTTGGAATATTTCACTCTTCTCTTTGTTCGAACTCCGTCGTTAAAGATCATATAATTTTGTACAAACGTCGATTGCGTTTATATTTGTATCTTATTTTCCTTATTCTTTTTTTTTTCTTTTTCTAAAATTCTTATTGTCCGATATATAAGATATACAGGCCGAGTGTTGCTTGTAATTGTAGTTTTATAATCTGAATAAAATATTAACCTTGAAATGTTTCGAAAAAGGGTAATTGACTTTTTATTTCACCTACGATCTTTTGACGCATCTAAAAACTTTTCGTTCACGCTACATTCAAGTTTTTAAATATTACAACAATTTTTAGAAAATAAGAAAATTACTTTCTCTGTTTCGTAAGAAACGTGTAATTTTTTTAATGTGTCATCGTCGAGACGTAATTATACATGTAAGTTTTCTTTCTATTGACAGATTCTAATCGTTCTATGTTAGTGAATTATGAGAGAGGAAATAATTTTCAGAGAAAATCAGAAGAACTTATAAGATTCGTTTTTTCGAGTAACTACTTTCTATAGTTATGAAAATAAATTCAATTTAAGTAAAACGACGAACTACAAGTTTATTATCAAATTAATCTAACCCGTTCTTCTGAAAACAAAACCAAAAAAAAAAGAATAATTCGATTCTAATCAATATATGAAGAGCAGCTTCGTGACCACGATGCCATTCGTGCACATTGACGAACTCAACTGTAAATAGACGGTACACCGAGATAGAGAACATTGACCTGGATGCGCGTGTAAATTATCGAGAAATTCGATCACACGATTACGGCAAACTCGCTGCAAGGTTGTGCGTCAATATTGAAGTGAGATGGTGGAAGGGAGAGGGAGAGGGAGGGAGGAAAGGAGAGAGAGAGAGAGAGAGAGAGAAAGAGAGAGAAGCAGAGGCATAGAGATAAACGTACGTGGTAATCACGATAACATGAATGTTCTGACTACGGGCCAGTGAATTTCAACGAGAGATAAGCGATTAAAAGCCAACGTCAAGCAATTTTTCCAAAATTCCATACCATCTGTTCAATCAAGAAAAGGATTAGTTGCATTGATTTTTTTTTCGATTATACGTAACAAACCTAAACATCCGATAATAATTAACTCCTTATCGTTTACAACGCCATGTATCGTATAATAAAGTAAGCACTTGTATTTCGGTAATTTTTAAAATTTTGTTCCATATTTCAACCTCAAAATTAATTTTTATTTCATATTCGAGATTTATCAAGATTCGTTATTGAGATTTATCAAGATTTATTTTTTAAATATAAATTATACTTTCATTTTTATTGTCGGTATAGTATAATTATTATACCATCTTAAGTAATACTTATAGTTTTCACGTTATATCATTTTTGTTTAGATAAAATAATTTGGTTTACTTTAATAATACTGGTTATAAAGATGTTATTTTTTCTAATCTTTCTATCTCTTTCCTAATCTATCTGGATTGATTAGAAATTAATCATCTAATCGAAACGATCTTGTGAACATATTTTTTTAACGGGATATAAACTTTTTGGTGAATTTAAAACAATAAAAAAAAAAGAAGAAGAAGAAAATTTCAAACTTCGTATTCACGATTCTAACAACATTAATGCGTAAAAAAATCTTTTGGTGTCAGGTCCTTAGCCACCCTTAGCGTGTATTTGCGTGGAGTATAGGTAGACGTAGCAGGTTTTCCCATCGTTGGTACTAAAGTTTCTCCGTCATAAATCTCTTGATCGTAAATCCTGAGACGTCTATATTTTCTAACGTCGTTAGAACTCGCCTCTCGTTGTCGTGAATTATCATATATTTGTCCGGCATACATGCTTTATCCGTAAGTACACGTCGCATGTAACGTGACTTATCGTTATTAAAAAGGGGCAAAAAAGAAAGAGCAAAAGAAAGTAAGAGAGGAAGAGAGAGAGAGAGAGAGAGAGAGAGAGAAGAGAGAGAAACGTTGCTGTGGTCAGAGGAAAGATTCAATTCTCCCCTTTGATATTTATGAACCGTTTCTCATTGCGATTACGCGTAAATATCCTGCGAATGTTTATTATCTCGTACTATAATATCTCCGCAACCTATTTATCTCTTTCCGTCTATCCTTCATACATACATGCTTATAAATTTATATTTCAAAACGTCATATAATATAATGCACGATAATAAATGTCGAATATTATTGTGCGAATCTTTCAATTGGAATTGTATTAATTAAAAAAATAAATAAATAAATCAAAAAAAAAAGAATAAACGTATAAATATATTTAATTAATTAAAAATCAAAGAACAACGCGAGTATATCTATTGGGACGGCAAATGCAACAAGTTGCATTTGTGATATCTACGTGCTATATTAATGTATTTTAGTAGCGTAGAAATTTTATTCTTCGAATGGGGACATATAATATTATATCGTTTAATTTTCGTTCAGTTCGAACAGTGCGATAAAAGTAGCGGCACATTTTCGTCTTGTAAATATACGAGAGGAGACGTTTCCCTCTTCTTCCGGAAGAAAGTTATCGGGGGCGATTATCAAAGCACTTGTCGTGCTTTATAGAAATCTTCAGGACACTCCCACCGATCTATAGAAGAGAAGATCGAGAAAAGAGTCACTCGAAAATGGAACGTTTCGTTATGAGTTTCTTGGTGTGTGTTGATCATCGTCTGAAAAAGCTATAAGGACTCCACCTCTTTTCGTACGAAAATACCTTCCAGAAAAACGATCTTCTTCGTCGAAAGTTTACTGGCAATATCTTCCAAGGAAAAGCATCTTAATAAGACTTTTTTCTATTCTCTCTCTCTCTCTCTCTCTCTCTCTCTCTCTCTCTCTCTCTCTCCCTCTCTCTCTCTCTCTCTCTGTCTAGGAAAGTTACACCGAATTTATTACTCACAGCTTCGTGATTTTTCGAGCTTTTCTCATCGACGAGCAATATCGTCGTTTCTGAGAAATATTAGTAACCCGATTTATATTATGAGATAATAAATTATTAAAAGTACACGTTAACTATGTAAGTATATTATAAAATATTATATCGTCCTTGCACCCGTCAAACCGAGGAAAAAAAATTTACAATAAATCTTTCCTGATAATAAAAATAATTTTTTTTTTCTCCAACTTTCTTTTAATCATTCCATCGGCTATTACAAGGGCAAAACTTATAAATTTAATGAAATCTTCCTGATTGCATACGTAGGAATATTAATTAATATCCGTCGGATTAAGTTTGAATGATTCTCTAGATAATTCCCATAGTTCGATTATTCTTACGTTTCTCGATCAGTACGTGCTCGAATTAATGGAATCGTGAATATGACGCGAGCGTACATATAAATTTATAATAATAATATCAGTTAAACCTCTCTCTCTCTCTCCTTCTCTCTCTCTCTCTCTCTCTCTCTCTCTCTCTCTCTCTCTCATTCTCTCTCTCATTCTCTCTCTCTCTTTCTCTCTATACATACATACATACATACATATATATATATATATATATATATATATATATATATATCGCTAACTATCTGTCTATTTGTATTGTTATTATGATAAATTAACTCGTTATCGTTAATCAATGGAACGAGTTCGAACCAACGTTAATATCGTTTCTATTCATCAACCCCCATTATTTATATCACGTATACCGTTACTATAATACATACTTATTGCATAAATACATACATGCATATATGTTAAAAATCGTTGAGGAGAAATTTTTCAACGAACGATCGAACCCACCCAGCCAGCCAGCCAGCCGTGCAATTTCACATATAATCGCAACGGCAATTTCTTGTATCGTAGTTGGAGTGAGGCATTCATAGCGAGACAGCTGCTCTCCACGATCATGATCGAAATACGATTTTTCAAGAGGGTGGATCTCGCACATGGCGCGCAAGATCTTTTTTGTACGAATCATAGAAGCCAATTTCTTTCCACTCACCCAGCTGCTGCTGCTACTGCTACTGCTACTACTACTGCCGCTGTGATGCTGGTGCTGATGCTGGTACCTTGTGCTGGTGCTACTGATGCGTGACTGTATCGGCTATATATTGCTTTCGTTCTCTCTTTAACTCTCTCGACAGATTGCAAGACATTTTCGTCCGATAACCTTGATCGCTGTATCCATAAGAAATCCATGATAGCGTTCTCTTCTTTCTTCCGATTTCCATCATTCGTAATTTCCATCATTCGTAATAATCTCTTGCTTTCTCGATATGTTCTTCCTATAAAAAATACGATAAAAATGAGGTGTTTTGTTCATATAAAATGATTACATGTAAAATTACATACCTTTTGTGAGAATTAATATTTTTGATTTTTATTTATTAAAATATCACTAATGTAGCGTGTAAATGAAGTATTTATTATATATAATTGATATAATAAAATATAAATATTTAAATTACAAATTATTAAATAAATGTTTTTATCTCACGAAATGTACGTATAAAATATAAATAATATATAAAAATTTAATATATATATAATTAATACAATAAATTATCATATAAATATTTCATTATTACTAAAGTATTTTAAATTATTTCAATTGCACATTTATCAATATGGCAATAATTATTTGATTGATTA
>OU426994.1:10207968-10212968 GCA_911387935.1 Dolichovespula saxonica | reverse complement strand
AGCGCAAACATTTAAAATTCGTTCATCGATCGTAATCCTATATTTTTCGATCGTAAAGTTATAATTTATCTAATATTATCGTCGATCGTAATTAAAATGAAAATGCCTGAAATAGTTCGTACCGCGTGTGATCGCTCGATAAAAAATATATAAATTCGAGACACGCGACGAAAATTAATATATTGAAAATTTTTCTCACGTTATGGGCTCGTAGAAATGATTACGGCCGATAGTGTATATTATTTATAATGCGCTTTATTCTCTATGAGAGATGAACTCGTATAAACGAGACACAAGTGTGCTTCGTTAGCGTGGATTTAATTTTCCGTCAAGTTCTTCACGGTGATTTTTAATATCCATTTGGTTCGTAAACGCAACCCCCTCCTCGTTTCTCATCGTCCGACGGCGACGTCCCTTGTGCAAATTAATGCTATTGGCGCTCGTTGCGAATTAATTTAGCGTGTACTTTAAGCGACACGATAACGTGCGCTCGCGTTCACGCGACCACGTTATAAAATGAGAGAAGAGAGAAGAGAGAGATAGGGAGTGAACGAGGGAGAGGGAGGGTGAGAAAGAGAGAGAGAACGCGTCCGACGTTAATTGCGACATACTCGATATTACATACTCGACGTACCGTTCTCGTTAATTAGGACATTACGTTTATCTCAAAATTTATAGACCAACACGAGCGGAAAGAGAATACTTTTTTAATTAATCAAACTCCTAAAGCGTTCGAGGAACTCCTCTCAAACGTGAAATTTCTTTACGATCTGGAGCAATAATTTTCGACTTATCTCGATGTCTCGCGAATTTTAACGAACCCGTCACGCCCTCGACTGGAATTTATATTTATTTTAACGGTAACTAATCATTCGTTATTCCGTTATGTACTATCGAGACCAAATTTGTTTGATTGTAAATACAATTTGTTATTTTTTTCCTTTCGTTTTTCTATACGAATTAACTCTTTAGGGCACAGTGGGATTAAAAATATCCGACCTTTTCGATGCACGGTAATGCATCAGGTGGGACATTTTTAGACTCACCTCGAAATTCCACCATTCATGAACCAATGTAGCACGGTGGGACCATTTGAGTCCAACCCCGTAACAACAAATTGAATTGAATTATTATTTTTTTATGTTTTTATATTACTTGATTCCCTCGTTAATAAAAATATACCAATTTTGTTCAATTTAAAACGCAATAAAATTTCTATGCCAGATGGATCTATTTTATTTTCTGAAACCCTGTGCCCCAAAGAGTTAAATGATTAACGACATTAAATCACACATACACGCCCACGCTCTCACACGTAAATACGTACTACCCCATAATTTCGCTTTAACTATCATCCTAATTGAAATAGTCTGTAGATTCGCATGTTTTGTAGTACGAAAGAAAGGAAGGAAGAAATAAAAAATAAGCAATGAATTGCTATTGAGAGAAAGGAAGAAGAAAAATGTCGAAGATTCTCGTTGAAGAAGTTTGTAAGCCATTGGTGTTAATAGATATATCGCAATGTACCAGTTAGTGTACCGTGGATAAAAGAGAGAGAGAGAGAGAGAGAGAGAGAGAGTGTATTCAGAGCGTTGACAATGCGAAGAGGCTACACAGGCTGGTGCCAGCCGTGCTACAGTTAAAGAAGACAATACAAAAGAGCGGAAAGAATTAATAGCACAGCAGGGTCCGACTTTAACGCGGCATTCTGATGCTCTCCGAGTATTCCCAACCTACCCCAACTCTGTACTTACTCATCCTATAGCCTCAACCCCTTCTTTACCCCTCCTTGAACCCTTCTGCCTCACGGAAACGTATTACTGTAAATGAGTTACCGAGTCCTCGCAACGTCGCTAACGTCGCGAGAAACGAACGTTGAAATTGTGAAAAGAATGGGTAAAAAAAGAAGAAAAAATATAGAGAGAGAGAGAGAGAGAGAGAGAGAGAGAAAGGTAAAAGGAAAAAAACAAAGTCGGCTTTTCCTTGTCATATGAGAGAGAAAGGGGAAAAACGATGAGAGACACGAATTTCAGCACTTCCGTCGCGTTAATGACGCATCTTCTACGTCAGCAAGCATTCCATCGTTTTTTAAAAAGTTTTGTCGTTTCTCCTTATAGTCCACGAGATCGTTTGCCGGTTTAGAGGATCTCGATTTATAACGATCCTTGAAGGCAAAAAAAAAAAGAAAAGAAGAAGAAAGAAAAAAACGAACAGAAAGAGAGAGAAAAACTAAAACGAACGAGTTACTATTTACAAAGAGGAGAATGTAACGTGTTAATGTCGATCGATGTTCTCAACTTTTGACATTCGTTCCAAATTCGTTTCATAGAAATATTCGTAGGAAGTTTCACTTCACTACTCCGACGCTTTTACATATTTTCATCTCGCTTTGTTCTCACTCTTTTCATTCCCTTTTATATACGGAACACGGAAGCGTTCCTATATATTGATTCTAGGCTTTGAAGGTAAACGAAAAGAAAAGGCTCAGGGTCATCCGATAGGAGATTGATGAGAATAAAGTCTCTTTTCAGGTTGATCAAACACCTAAAAAGCTCGTAAAACCTATCGATCACTTGGAAATATGGTAAGCGGACGTTATAGAAGGTGGATGGATGGATCTGACATGTCGGTTACATGTAATAAAGTTCAGAGGAAAGAATCGAAGCTCTTTGTTTAAGGCACGTCATATTATAAAATCAAAATTAAAACCGACGATTCTCATGCGATCCGATATAACGTGAAACGATTTCGATCTATCCGAAATGACGTAAAACAAGTAAAGGGAAACATCGAGCGAGATCATAAATATCATCGGGTTCTCTTCCCGAAGTTATGCTCGGAAAAATGTTAGAATCGTTTTGCGCATTGATGATCGTCTCTCGTTTCATTATAATAAAGTTCGCGATGAGCGAAACTGTTGATAGTAGTAGCAGCACCAGCAGTACAAGCAGCAACAGTACCAGCACCAGCAGTAACAGCAGTACCAACACCAGCAACGGTAGTAGCATTAGTCGAGACTTGCTGTAATGTGAATTTCGTTGTATAAGACGAGAGGTAGAATGAAAAGAGATTTTCTCCAAAGGGACGACGATGACGACGACCAACGAGAAAGGGCCGTTGGCCCCTCTCCTCTCTCTCTCTCTCTCTCTCTCTCTCTCTCTCTCTCTTCTACTCCCCTTCTCTTTCTCAAGAGTCCCTCTTTACGTTCTTCTCAAGGAGAAAAACGCCTACGACGACGACGACGACGATGACGACGACGACGATGACGACGACGACTAATATCTTCGTCTAACATCAACTTCTCGCGTCTTCGAATTTACTGAGGACGCCAAGCAGCAACAGCTAGCAGTAACACGGCGTTAACCCGTTAACGTGAACCCTCCCTGCACCGTTGCACACTCGAGCTACTAATTTACCAACGGTATACGAAGGCTCGCTTTGCCACGGTACTGCTGCTGCTGCTACTACTGCTAACCTTCGTCCTTCAGTAATGACGTCAAAGCAAATGGTCTCTCGGTACTTCTCTTACACACGGCATCACGAAATTTCTGACTCGCACGTATACCCTCTATCCTCTTCATCCTCACCCTCTCCCCCCTTTACCACTTACCCTCTTCTATTTCGTTACCTTTACTTTCTCTTCTCCGGCATTTCTCTCTCTCTCTCTCTCATACCATTGCCACCAGGCAACCAGTGAAACTCGGCTAATTTAAATTACTTTGACAATGCCGCGACGCTCTCTGGGAATCTAAATGACGCGGATTAATCCGACGTTAAGCGTTTCTCTTATAAGCAAGAGTAAAACGCTACGGTTATGTACAAAATGAGAGATCGTTGAATATACGCATAAATTGAAATAATACATACGTAAATTTAATCGTATATATCAATCAATAGATCACTCGATACAAATAGTGACTTATTTTTTATAAACATTTTCTCTATATCGATATGCGACATTAATATAACCCACATCCCTTCCTTCACTTTTCTTAATTAAATTAATGTTTAAAAGGATACAATTTTTCTTCTTCTTCTGTCGTGCCTTATTTAACTGAAAGTAAAATTTATTTTCATATGTCCATTTGTTAGCTATTGATTCTGATAACAAACTGTTATGCTAATCTATCGTATATGCGAATCCATTCTTGAAAATATAATGCTGACATTACAAATCACGCAATTGCAACATTGGCCTCTGTTAACATGTTACCAACTGATGGTAGAAAATATTTTTAACATTTTTTTTATTACGCAATTAATTATTAACTTCTTAATAATCGTTTAATCATACATTTATATCTTTTGAAGTGACATCTAAACATTGTTAATATCTTAAATTTTTATTATCATTTTCACTATTGTTGAGTATTCTTCCTTCGTAATGGCCAAATTTTTTTCGTACTCCTCGATCATCATTTTAATAATAAGCGCGATATTTTTCATTCTCTATCATCCTCGTTAAGAGAATTTGTTTTGTGTTTATCGTTTATATAACCAGATACTGGGTATTTCGTATCAAAATGAAAATATAGTAGAACGAACGATGCTAAAGCTTTGATATTGGACAGGCGAAATATCTAGAAATGTATGGAATATCAAAACTCTTGGTTATAGTGAGAGACAGAGAGAGAGAGAGAGAGAGAGAGAGAGAGAGAGAGAGAGAGAGAGAGAGAGAATATTGGTATGACGTGAGCAACAGAACGTAAGAATCGAATAACATATCTCGTTGATCCCCTACAGAAAACCTTTTCTCTGGAAAGAATCACGTGTACGTCCATTCTTGAAAATATGATGCTCACATTTCAAATCTCGCGATTGCAACGTTAATCTCTGTTAACATGTTACCAACCGATAGTAGAAAATATTTTTAATATTTTCATATCTCGTGACTGATAATTAACTTTTTAATTAGTAAATAAGCAAAAGTAAAAATTCATCATATAAAAAATATATTCCTTGAAATCTTTCTCTAAAAATTTATAAAATCTTCACGTAAC
>OU426994.1:10177968-10202968 GCA_911387935.1 Dolichovespula saxonica | reverse complement strand
GACGCCGATACGACTATTCTTTCGCGATTTAATTTTCACCGAGCTACGAAACGACCCACTGAGCACGTGTAACCTGTCCCGAGCAATTTGTAAGAGCGTTAGCCGAAGGTCCGGAAACTCGAAAGATTAACGTTGGATCCTTCCGATCGAATCGTTTCTTCGAATTTATCATTCTACATTCCTCCAATGAATACGCAGATATACATTTGTGTGTTCGTGTGTGTATATATGTACGTTCGTTTCAATGGAGAACAACTGAATATCACTATCAAATGTATTCAATGCGATTGGACAGTTTATTAAATATAAATATAAAATAATATGTTATTGTTAATGTATATAAATATTTTTCCTTTAATATAAACTTTAAATATATGTTAATAATGTTACATCCGGACCGATCGAATCACGTATTCTAACGAATGAGGAAGAGTAAGATTGAATAGGAAGATTATTTTTTACTATGAAATAATTCCATGGCACAACAGATTAGTGAGATCGGATAAACTGTACACTTAGAATAAAGCGTTTTTTCCCCTATACGATTTTGGTGAAGAAAAAGCGTTCGTGTCCTTCGCGCCAGTGCACGCAAAAGATGTACGAAAAATGCATACATAGAATCCTACCTGCTTTCGATACGAGGGTTTTTATAATCATTGGGATTTTTCTAGGACATCAGAAGGAGGGATTTATTCGATTAACTATTATATCTCAATAGTTATGTGTTTCCCCCTCCTCCCTTTTTTTGGTCCTTATTACTGTCCTCCGTCTTTTATAATGATCGCTTCGCCGATTGAGATGTTGACATCTTTTTATCTCGCGTGAAAGTTTTTGATCTGCGTCACTACTTAGAATGTTCATTGACCGAATTCTTATGCCCGACCCGATTGGTCGTCGGCAAATTCTGTTTTGAAAAAGGTTTTTGATCTGCGTCCCGAGCTAGGTTGATCATTAACCGAAATCGTATGCCCGATTATTTATCGTCAGCGAAATTTTTCTTGCAAAAAAGTATTCCGAGTAAAACGAATATATATATATATATATATATATATATATATATATATATATATATTTATAATTATAATTATATCGACGTCTGAACATTATAATAACAATTTCATGAAAATTGTTTGCACACGTGAGATTTTTTCATAATGATCTGGAGTTAGAAAAGAAAGGGGCAATGGTAGTATGAAAATAATTGGATAATGGTCGAATGGTTAACGGTCGAATTTCTGCTTGATAAACTTTATTAACGGTTGGTTAAATATCGGCTGAAATATAGTATCCATAAAGTTCATGAGTACTGATAAAACATTATCTACCGATTCAATGAAAATTTTTATTAAAAATTCCTTTCTTTCAAATCTGATTCCGTATGTCATTCTGCAATGAATAATTGAAAAAAAAAACTCTATCTCTGACTCTATTTCTCTCTCTCTCTCTCTCTCTCTCTCTCTCTCATCCTCTCTCTTCTCTCTTAAAAAAAATTCGCTTCGGTGAATTCGTAATAAAAGAAAATGTAGATCCATCATTTTAAGAATACACATGGTCATTATAAAGTCCTTGTGCTACTTGAAATAATATTCTCTTTAGAAAGATAATAGCTATCGATAAAATCCTTCAGAGAGATAATTTCTTCAAGTTCTCCGCTTTGTGAAATACATAAAAGACTACATCCGTTCGAATTATTTCCTTTTTTTTTTTTATTAAACGATTCACAAGAATATATTTTTGAAAGCTCAGAATCTACTTTTCCAAATCTGTACGATGTCATGAACAATAGGAAATTTTTTAAAGCCCTGGAGGTAGATACAATTGTACGTGCGATCACGTTGCCTATCATCAGGTGCTTTACAAAAGTTTTTCAGTCTAATAAACGATAAAAATGACATAGTTATCGGCGATATATGGAATGTTATCTGTATCTAGGCGTGATAATTTAAATTCGTATCGCCAAATTACAAATCAATACATTTAATTTTGAGAAATAAAATAATAAAAAACAAATAAATTTGATTCCTTTTTTCCATTTTTATGTTGTCCCTTCATTAATTCTTTTTTGTCTGATAAATACATCGAATAAAAGTTTGGATAAATATATAATCCTATGTTAATGTCTCAAAAGTAATAATATTTTTAATATTTTGCAATATTTTTAATATTTGAGCTACAATTCTGTATATTCATTGCCTTTACTTCGCATAATTGTGTGAAATTATCTCACAAAGAGATACGCGAAAGATTTTGGATCTAGGATTGGATCGTGTTCTCCATTTACGAAACGCGTACGCTTCGCCTACCTTCAGTACCGTTTTGCAATAAGAACATTCCGAGCGCATAACGCAAATGCCGCACGCTCTTCTCTACGACCTTTTAATAAATGGTTCTTCTATCTCTCCGTCTCTTAGACGCGCGCGAGTGCACGCACGAGCAGCTCTTAAACTCAAGCAGAACTATGCAAATTACGATTTGCGACGAACGAGATAGAAAAGCCGACTCGAGGATCGTCGAGTTTTCCAATTCAATTCAAGTTCGTCTAGAATTTCTTTTCTCTGATCTTTTTTTTAAAAAAAAAAAAAGAAAGTAAGAAAACAATAGAAGAAGAAGAAGAAACAAAATTAGAACAATTTCTGTGATAGAAACCATAAATGAATTATTTCATCTCTCGCGTCAATATTGTTTGATAACAGACGAACAAATGAAAGACAAACTTCATCCTATTTCTGAGACAAAAAAAGCGCGAAATTTAAATACCGTATGGCAATTTATCTAGGAATATCGATTTTTTTTCAATTTAAATTATAACAAACGTGTGAGCTTTTTATCGATTTATTGAATACGACCTTCTCCAGCTTGAAAACTACCCGAATGAATCTCTCTTTCTCTATCTACCTCTTTCTTTCACTTTTTCTCTCTCTCTCTCTTTCTCTATCTACCTCTTTCTCTCACTTTCTCTCTCCCTCTCTCTCTCTCTCTCTCTCTCTCTCTCTCTCTCTCTTTCTCTCTCTCTCTTTTTCTTTCTCTCTTTCTTTTCTTTTCAATTGCCAAAGTGACTAAAATTAATCGCACATAATGTAATTAACCGCACGGTACTGCACGAAACTCTACCGCACGTGTAATTGAACGTATTCAGTCTTTTTTCTCACAAAAAAAAAGAAGAAAAACGAGAGGAATACGTAGGGTAAGAGAAAAAGGTGCACGAAGGATATATCTCCTTTCGTGGGCAGATATTTTCAACGAGTGACATTACGGGTTACAGTTTTCATCCGACGATATTTCTTATTTTAAAGAGAGAAAGAATAAAACAAAGAGAGCAAAGAGGGAGAGAGAGAGAATATACTTCTTACTCACCACTTATGTTTTTCTTTCTTTTCCAAGGACTCCTACACGGCTCGCAATGTCCCGAGGACAGCGTGGAAAATGAAAACGGCGAGTGCAAATGCTCTCCGACGTGTCCTTCACCACCAGTCTGTTCTGAACCTGAGCAACTTTTACTGACAAGAAATGCAATTCCTGGGACACCCGGTAAATGCTGCCCACATTATGAATGTCTCCACTCAGGTAACAACTCGTATCATCTAATAATTATAATAATTACGATAATTACAAAATTATAGTCACTAACTATATATATATTGTTTGAAAATAAAATACAAATTATTGACATAATTAAGAAATAAAGTGTGTCAATTCTGATAACAGGACATCAGCAAGATGGACATCAAGAAGGGCAATATCAGCAGCAAAGTTCGGAAAACGGTTGTCCCAGGGATAGTGTTCCAAGTGAAGATGAGGTATGCAAATGCGTACCTACGTGTCCACCTGCATCTTGTAAAGAAGGTGAACGTGCCGTTGAGGTCAGGCGAGCTGTACCTAATACACCTGGTTCCTGCTGTCCTCTTTATGATTGTGTAGCTTCAGGTAATTAGGAGAAAAAAAAATCTTAATCCTGCTTATCACCAGTGAAACATGAAAATTAATACTAATTATATATATATATATATATATATATATATATATATATATATATATATATAGGTATAAATTATTATTTACGAAATAGAAGTTTTCTTCCTTTCGATTGGATTGAAAATTTTAAAGATCTCGATGAAAGTGAATCAAATTTATGGCGTTCCATTAACAGGAGAAGGTCCGATAATAAAATTAGACTGGTCAAGTTACGTGGTTCACCCTGTATACATGTACATACAATATCGGGTCAATATCTTGAATCTCCATTTTCTCCCTCTCCCAATCACAATTCTAGTCGTCGTCCACACATTCTCTCTCTCTCTCTCTCTCTCTCTCTCTCTCTCTCTCTCTTTCTCTCTTTCTCTCTGTCTGTCTCTCTCTGTCGCTCTTTGTCATCCCTCTATCCTTTACTCTCACACCACTAAGCATGTAGATATACATGTATATATAGTGTATCAATACCAAGCAACAATTTTCTACCCTTAGAGGCACACGATTTTAAGTGTTTCTTCGTGATAGCACTAAGGCCAAGCTATTTCCATTTCTTTTTCCTCGGGACATCTCAAGAGAGATAGGAAAACAAACGAGCACGTCCTCGAATCGATGGAGGCAGAAAGAGAGAAAAGCGATTAAGGTGTGATGCTTAGACAAATGAAAAAAAAAAAGAGAGAAAGAAGTGTTTCGGAAAAAAGATTTTTAAGTACCAAGTTAACGAAGGCGATTACCCATCTCTCTCTCTCTCTCTCTCTCTCTCTCTCTCTCTCTCTCTCTCTCTCTCTCTCTCTCTCTCTCTCTCTCTCTCTCCCTCTCTGTCTCTGTCTCTGTCTCTGTCTCTGTCTCTGTCTCTGTCTCTGTCTCTGTCTCTGTCTCTGTCTTTTCTATTTTTTTTCTCTTAAAAACTTCGATACTACCTGTTGAATTTTAATGAGCTTACTCTTATCTTGCATCCCTACCTCTCGGAACTTAATAACATTGGCCATATTCACATTGAAATTTCATAATCATTAAAACTTAACCATAACCTTAGGTATACAAGATTGGATTGAAGATTCAAAGTTCGAAAGGAAAGTCTAAAAAGAGTATCCGATCGTCGATCGTACTTAACTACCTTCTCTAATCCGTTCTCTAATCCACGAGGAAACAAGTAACGATATCGACGTTCGCTTTTAATCGATTACCTTTTAATTATGGTTCAAGCGTAATGGGCAAATATTGACTCGTGGTAATGCTCCTAGTGCTAGTGGTTAATAATAGTTAGATAACGCGGTAATTTCATATCGCGCTTCATTATAATCATATTTTAAAGTGTATCAAACTTTGGCCCCCATTGTTTATACTTCTATTAACAGTTTTTAATTTTCGCCTGGCATTTTAACTAACGGGCGGGTTTCGTTATCTTACTTTCTAATCATGTCCATACGTCAATTAATTTGTGTAACCGTGAAAATTAATATGTTCAACTTTATTTTTTATGACACTAAAACTACCAAACCAATCGAAATGAAGGATTTTAGATACATCTGGCGTTAACTGAAAAATTGTAATTGTAAAATTGAATGAATTCTAAGTAATGACAAATAAAGGGTTTTTATTTTCTTCTCTAGTACCCAACACATTTTGATAGATTTTTTTTTTTTAAATAAATATAGTAGTTTCAGCGTTAATACTTGCTTCTTTTCTTTTTTTTAATTTGCCGTCCCTTTCTTCAGTAATTTCCTTTTAATCATTTGGAATTAAAATTTTTCCTTTCATTTGGAATATCACTTTTATCACTTTAATTATAAAGTTAACGAGTTAATTAAAAATGTCGAATATTACAGAATCCGTATACTTGCTTGAAACGGAAGAGGGTAGCAATACCGGGAATTGTTTCGTCAAAGATGGAATTTTCCGACTAGTTGGTGAACACTGGAAAGAGGAACCTTGTGTTAATTGCACTTGCCAGGAAAATGGTCAGGTATCCTGTCAAGCGATCATGTGCAAATCTTGTGCAAACGCAATACCACCAGATCCAGGCGAATGTTGCTCTCACTGTCCGCAACCAACAAGTTCGACCGATGTCGATGTCGATAACAAGTCGATTTGCAAGACTCCTTTGATCAACTGTAACCTCAATTGCGATCGTTATTTGACCGACGAGGTTGGCTGTCAAATTTGCAAATGTTACGAGTCAACAAAGGTCAGTTTTTTATTTAATTTTTATTTTCTTCAATCATTTTTTTTAATCTATTTATTCAGTTTTCATTAATCCACTATATAATTCTATTATCTTCCATAACTATAGTATAAAATTATGCGATACAAAAGATATTTATCTATATAGATATAATACACATTTTACTCAGCAAATATTAATTTTTAAATATAAACTGACTATTAATTTCATAGCGAACAATCAAATAAGAGTTTCAAAATATAAATATACTAATTTGTTAATTAAAAATTAAATGACATTACAAAGGGTTATATTCTGTTAAAATGTGACAACAAAAAATGAGAAAATTTTAGCAATTTCTTTTCGATACTAATATGAGATTATCGTCTTTATACTTTTTTTCCTTTTTAACAGAGAATAGATAAAATTATTATTATTATTAACAGCAAGTTCGATATCGTACGAATTCAAATTTCGACGTATATATTGGTTTTATCGCGAGAAACAAATTAAACAAATTTATATTAAGAAAAATGAACTCGTACTTTTTTTTAATTTGTTCAAATACAAAATAATAAAAAATGGAAGCTTATAACTAAAACACACGAAACACCATGCTGAAAGCAAGTAATGCCAACAAGGAAAATTGAAAGAGCTCGTCTACCATTCAATATTTGTCACCTTCAACGGTAAAAATTTTTCTTATTTCATCTGTTCGTGTTTTCGACAGTACAACTATTATTATCTTTTTAACATTTGCCCCGATCAAATACCGACATGATTCTGCTGAAATATGAAAATATTCTAACTGATATGTTAAAAAAAAGAAGAGAGGACTTGATATTTTAAAAAGAATTAAAAAATGAGGAATAATAAGCGAAGTTCTTGTGTTATTTTTAAAGTAACAATAAAATATTACTATTACTATCTTTATCTTTATCCAATTAAACAAATTTTAGAAATTACATAGACTTTCTATTAATGAAAATTCGCAAATATAAATAATTCCTTTCTTCTATGACTAAAAAAAAAAATCACTTCGCTTCCTTAACCGATTTAAAAACAACGAGAAGTTTATTTCCAGAACGAAATGGTCAACACAGCATTCGAAAAGGACAAACTCTGTCCGGAATTACCGCCCTGTGAATTGAACTGCAATCTCGTAAAAGACGAGAGTGGATGTTCGATTTGTGCCTGCCAATCAACATCAAATTCATCGTCGACATCATTGTCACCTCAACAACACCAACAAAATTCGAGTGTCACTTCGTTGAATCGAACATTGAGTCATCCAAATGTCGAGAGTTTCGAGAACGACAACGATAAGAAAATCGTCTGTCCCGAAGTAAAGTGTGATCTTCACTGCGAGCATGGTCTCATGATGGACGAGAACGATTGCACTTTATGCGAGTGCAAACCGCTTCACGAGGACTGTCCTCCGTTCGTGGGATGCAAGAAAAAATGCAGATTCGGTTACAGAACCAACAAACGCGGCTGCCCGGTAAAATTCTTTTATTACTTCTTACGTTTTATATATTTTCCTTTTTTCTTTTTTTTTTTTTTAAACTTCAACCCTCAATTTAAAGAATTATGAAATCGAAAAACTTATGACTATATTGCAATTATCTCAAATTAATTGAAATCCTTTCTTTTTACGAGATGAAATCATTTTTAACAACTTATTTGATTATTCGAAGCATGTAAAAGTTATTTTGTCTTATTCGGTGAATGAATATTAACTTTTTATAACTCAATGTAATTTTGTGCGTTTATAAAAAAAATAATTACGTAACATAAAATTTGTAATATAACTTTTACTAAAGCAACTACCTTATATTTAACTATATTACACCCTTTTACTTAAGTAACTATATTACAACTATGAAGTATTTATATTATAACTATACTATACTAAATTTACATTAAATAGATTTATTTCATAATAAAAAGACAAAAAAATAGAATAAGGTTTCGAAAATACATATTAATGAATGTATGAACGGTGTAAAGCTTGAAAGTTCCGTAACTTTATAAAGGTTTAACTATATATAACGAACGAAACATCAAATAATGGAGAAAAGAGAGAAGAAATAAACAGAAGTAGAATTGTTCGTTTTTCTTCATTTTCAGATATGTCGCTGTCGTGCGAGTTGCATCAACGACGAGAACGAACCAATACAGGAAGGTGGAAACTGGCTACGAAACGCTTGCACGACTTGCACGTGCGAGGTAGGCGGGAGAGTAAATTGCAAGGAGACCGTTTGTTCGGTGGCCTGTAGCGATCCTTTACCCCCGGAACCAAACACATGCTGCCCAGTTTGTCCGATCACGGTAAGTTGATCAATTTGATCGCTTTCTTTATCGAAAATCGAACGGGCTCGCGTTAACCAACAACTACAAATAATTCAAACGAATCGTAGTAATGGAAAAAGATCTTTTATAAAAGTAATAATCTGATTTAATCTCAATTGCTGTTTATCTATTATCAATTCTTTTACTTACATATATATATATACGTACCGGATGAGTCATTTAAAATCGAATGATAGTTTCGATGATGAAAACAAATTTCTATATAAAAAAATACCGAGTATTTTGCAATTTAATATTAATTACAATTTTTTTATTCTTAACGTGAATTCATTTATCGAATTATATACAGATTGAAACGCACAAAATTGATTGCGAGGCTATTTAATGTTAATTTTGATGATGAGGATAAACTTTTGCGAATGAAAATATTTTATTCGAAATATGTATATATTGCAGTTTAATATTAATAGCAAATTTTTTCGAACACATATACGTCTCTTCTTCGCCCGTATACTGAGTGAGTCACCTAATCTCGATAATGTTCCTTTAGACGACAAAAACAAATCTCTCCGTAAGAATATACACGATTAGAAGCAAAAAGGATACCTTTACAAAGTATTATAAGACCATTGAAATTTCTTCAAATGGAATCTAACTCTTTAACGTATTTAAACTTCGTAAAGCAAGCGAAGAAAGATTGAATTATCCTATATCTTCGTACTATCGTATAATAACTCTGAAGGAAAATAACACCTTCCAAGATTTATAAATACCAGAGCCCACTGTTTCGTATATTAATCGGATTTTGTGTCATATAGCATTTAGTTCCTTCGTTAAAAATAAACGAGATAATTTCACATCCAATCTTAAAATTTATATAACCCATTTAATAAATAAATAAATAAATATATATGTATAAAATAATTATTAATATTAAATTCCGCATGCATTTTCGGATTTCAAAGGAAAATGAAATGGGTCATCAGAGTAGCAGAGGTTGGGGAGTGGTACCAATTACGCTGATCGTCGTTCTGGCATTGCTCTGCCTTCTGCTGATCACCCACATCGTTCGTAGCCGTTTCCGTGGTCGACTGTCGCCATCAGATGCAAGCTATTCCTATCCACCGCAATACTACAAGTGCGTGCCTGCTTACGACACACCGATGCATCGAAACGAGAAGATTGTGCCACTGTAAAAGACTGTTTTCGACGATGCACACCCTCCCCGATGTTCCTCATTCTTATTTCTTTCCACGTTTCTTCGAGAAAAATAAGAATAAAATTCACGAGGATCTTGGATGTTGATGCTCGTCGAGAGTAAAAGAAAGAATGAAATAAAGAAAAAAAACGAAGAGGAAGAAGAAAAACTAATCCGGTTCGATTTACTTTTTTTTTTTTTTTCTTTTTTTCCTAAGAAATCGATATAACGGAGTTGAGAAATAAATAGGACCTTTGTGAGTAGATTCAGTATTATTCTTAAGAGACGAGCGAGACGTGTTTTTTGAGGGAGATCAAAGGGAAGAGAAGAAAGAACAAATGGAGCCATGTAAAAATGGGGTGAGGACAAGAAAGAAAAGTAAAAAAAAAAGATACAAATTATTCGACGACACCCTATGAATTTACTACTTGCTCGATCCCCTCGAAATCTCGTTAAGAAAAAGGAAGATGAAAAAGAAGAAGGACTACTAATATACGATATCGTTTAATCTGTAAATTATATATAAAAAAAAAAAAAGAAAAGATAAAAAGAAAAAACGACTAGCGTAAAACAGTCGTTGTAAGTGTGCTATCTAGCGTTAACCCTCCTAGCTCCTAACTTATATACATATACATATACATACTATATATATATATATATATATATATATATATATATATATATATATATATATATATATATATATATATATATAATATGTGTGTGTGTGGAAAGAGAGTATAAAAAAAAGAGACGGGTCTCCATCATAGTATTAGTTTCCTTGATCTCTCTGGACCACAACGCGATTGATTGATTAATTAGTATTATTAATATTCAAAAGTCGATTATTCTGTGCAAGATAATTTTTTTTCTTTTTCATTTTTTTTCCTTTTCTATTTGTTAAAAATAATGTGATAAAAGAGTTTTATATCGTGTCTTAGTTTGTATACCTCTTACATTAATTAAATAATTTAATTTAAAAATTTCTTACAAAATTATGACAACTTTTCATATTTTATGCTTAAATTTCATTTTCATCTTTTTTTTCCTATTCTCCTTCAATGATCTACGTGATCATTCATTATTGCTTCGAACGTTACATTGGTGATCGTTTTCGTTTCTATGAAAAAAAAAAAGAAGAAAGAAGAAAGATTGAAATTCTCATTTGAGAGAAATATCAAACAAAATTCGAAATACGAAATGAGAAAAATATTAATCCTATCCGAGGTCCAATGAAAGAACTAACGAGTCGCGTCAATACATATATATGTATAATCAAGAAAAACCTTAGATTAATCCTTTCGTAACTGTGTTATTAGATTGTTCCTATATATATATACATATATATATATATATATATATATATATATATATATATATATATATATATATATTATATGTATATCGCTACCTTCAGTCTCTTAGCCAATGAGATACATTTCAGTGTGGGATTCTCTAAAAACGAAAAAATATAAGATAAAAAGACAAACATGAAAAGCGACGGAAATGTATATATATAACACCTTAATTAAAAAAAAAAAAAAAAAAAACAAGAAAAAGAAAAAAAATGATAAAAGTTTAATATAAAATGTTCCAATGTGTGCTAATTTGTGTCATTTTTTCGCAAAATACTTAGCCTTTTAATCGTCACCTGCAAAATAAAATAAAGCTCGGTCTTTCGCAGTGCATTGAAAAAATAAATCTACAACTCATCCAAACAAACTGGACGAGTTTTTTTAAAGAATGAGAGAATACAACTTTTTGCTATGTACATACGTGCCGGCGACTCGTCTAATTTTTTTTTATTTATGTTTTTTTTTCCATAATTAATTAATTATTTCCTTGGCAGTTCAACGGTGAAATTCGATAGTTTGCCGCGAGTGCTCCCTCGAGTACTTCTATACACGTATAGACATCACTTTCATAAATTTCGTTCGAAATTTGATAAAAAATAAAAGGTAAAAAAAATAAAAGAAAGAAAATATAAGCAAAAAAAAAGAATTATTTCTGAAAAAAAAAGAACGGGAAAACATAATGTGAATGATACGGAATTCTTGATGGATTATATAAATGGACGAGAGAAAAGAGAAGAAAAATTGGCAAGTAAAAAATCTCTGCAAATCCGAAAAGAATAAAGTTACATCAAACGAAAAAAAGAAAAAAAGATAAAAAGAATTTGTAACGGAAATGTGTTTCCAAGGTGACGACGTGACGTAATATAAATTTGGTCAAAATTTTGTCATTGTAATGAGAATTCGCACATATCCATGTACTTACACACTCGCACGTAACTCGTATTATCTGCCGTAAATTAACACATACATATATTTTTTCAATGTGACACGTCTTTATATATGTATATATAAATATATACATATATGCATATACATATATAATTAAATACATCGTATTGTTACGTAGATAACGTATAGCGCGCGTGCTAGATTTATTTATATGATAATAATCTACGAGTACATATATATATATATATATATATATATATATATATATATACCATATATATATTGTCAATAAACAACAACAGGTTGTTTCGTACTAATATATGTACATCTTGGAGACAATATACATATTACATATCCATGCATGCACATATACATATACTTACATACATACACATATATATATATATATATATATATATATATATATATATACATGCATACATATATATTTAGTATATTCTTTGTAACGATTGCCATGACGTTCAAGCCACTTCCAACAAGTTATAACAAAATATGTAATGTAATAAAAAAGAATTGATTTTCAACCGTCAATAAATCACAAAAATTAAATAATAAATATCGGAAATTTTTTTCCAAGTAATAAATATATCGATATGATAATCCATATAAAAATCATTTCATCTACCAATTTTTATATATTATGTAATAAAAATAAAAATAATCTAGATTTTTCGTAAAAAACAAATTTTTCGGCGATCGTTCATTAATATAATTTTGTTGTTGATTTACAATAAATAATTTTTTTTTTAATTTCAATACCACGTTTCGTCGAACTATCAAGTGATATAAAAAAAAAAAAACATGACGACCGTTGCATTACATACTTTCCAGTAACATCCATACGTATGTATATGCATATATATTTGTATATATATTTATGTATGTATATATACATATGTATGTACGTGCATTTAAATATCAAACACACATGGCATACACAATGAGCGATATGTAGGTTACGAAACAATTTCTCGTTGTCATTAAAAACTAACTAATGGGAGATATATTAATTAATTGACGATAAATAATAACAAAAATAATCCATAGATAAGTTCAAACATAAAAAAGCTTTCCTTACTCGACGACTCGCTGCAATAAATAAATTTCACTCTAACGCATTCGTCGTACTCAAACTCTCTTTCTGTCATTTGTCAAAGAGCATCAACTTGTATAAAAACAGATGAAAAAAGAAATTAATTATTTCTTAAACTTCAGCAGGATAAAAAAAAATTAAATTATTCGCGTCAAAGAGATTTACAGATTAAAAATATATAATATATATATATATATATATATATATATATATATATATATATATATACACATACATATACATATACATATATATATAAATAAAAATACGCAAAAGATGGAGATGATTATCTGATACATTATTCTAAGGGACAGAGAAAGAGAGTTAATGTCTGAAAGAGGTTGTAAGTTTTTGCGTGGTGATGATAATTGATAAATGGATATAGTCTTATGCTTATACGCTCTTTGTACAGTTTCACTGTAACTAAAATCATATCAGTGTAACCTAGAGAGTAATTTAATATATACGTATATTATATAAATATGCATACGTACGTTTGTTTGTGTACGTGCGTATCCATATATATGTATATATACACGTGAACACACGCGATACACATATGCAGGACACGCATACATATTACGTACATATGTCATGTTCAAAAATAGCTCTTGTATGTTAAATAAAAGAAAAGTAAATAAAATTGTTGATACGTGATATTGTAATCCGATGTATGATAAGACCTTTACATAAATTCATGAACTCTTTATACTTTTACTTTCATAGTAACGACTAAATTAGTAGACGAAATTAATGGGTGAGGAGGAGGGGGAAAGATAAATAATAAAAACCAAAAATAAATAAAAGAAATTTCGATATCTCATGCAGAAGCAAAAGTTTCAAACACCTTGAGGACCAAAGACGCTTTATCTCCAACATTTCCAATTAAGCTTGTTTGCTGATAATTAGCCGGAGTTTAACGTCGCGCCATCCCTCTTTTCTAATTTTCTTAACCAACTTATGGATGCATCGTAAGTTTTTAACGATCCTTCAAAACGATCTTTCTATTGGGTTTGCTAACTCGTTTTAATGGAACATTAATACTGCCAATTTTACTTCTAGACCTCACGAACCTCCAAGTTTCCTCGAATCTAATACAAATACAGTGACGTTATGTTGTGAAATATTTACAGTAGATGATGAAATTTTATAATTTACCATCTACAAAGAAAAAAAAGGAATACACAAGAAGCAATACAAATAAGATATTAATGAAACAAGTTTTTAATTATTTTTTAAATTAAAATTACTTCAGCTTTTAATCTCTGCTAATCTCTCCTTTTTTGTTTGCCCTATTTATGAAAGGGTTAAATAGTACACGTGAACTATTCAAAAATAAATAAAATAATCATACAAATCTACGTAAAATTTTAACATATCCATTAATAATCTTATTAGGATTATATTGATTGCATCGCTTTTATACTGATTATATGCATATACGATAATTCATGTATTTCATTAATAGTATAATCAGAAACGAATATATCAATAATTACATCGGACGAATTGAATCATAATCCTAGCAATCAGATGACCCATTTAGAACATCTAACATTCTGATTTTTGTATAATTATTTAGTAAATTTAAGAGTCTATACACAATAAATATTTTTTCCTACTGAAATAATACAAGGACACATACCCAAATTATCGAAAGCACGATTTGTTGAAAATTCGCGCGAAAAACCATCACGCGATAGATGCATGGTATCCATTCAAAAGGGAGGACAGAGATCTCTATTAAAACAGATATCCACTATTACCGACTGCACCATTGGTAAGCAAACGTTTTTACTGTTACAGGTCGATAAGATAGAAATCACTACTATTGTTCGAAATTTGGTCGATAAAACATATATCTACTATTACACACCTAGAAGTCGGTAATGTAGGACTTATCTATTAAGCCTGTTATTAGTCTCATCGCATAAGACAATCAATAGGACAAATCGATACTTTTTCTTCTGTTTTGTCGGTACCAATCAATTGAATTACTGCAAACTTTATTCTCAGACTTCTTAAGGCAACTCATCACCCATGGTTTTATAATGATTTATGCCAACAATGAGGGCATAATGCATAATTCTTGACCGATTTTGATGAACATGGTCACATTTTAAAGACGAAGGTTTAATCTACGACGCCTCTTTGACGAATTTTTGAAACGTTTTATTTTCTTTAAAAAAAATCGTATTAAAAAGTGGTATATTGTCGAGAATAGTTTATGCGCATTTAAAAAGCTTCTTCAAAAATTCGTCGAAAGGACGTTGTAGATTGACCTTTTTCTTTAAAGTAAGACCTTGTTTCTTAAAATCGGCTTGTCTTCTCATTGATGGCGTAAACTATTAAAAAACTAGGGTGTAATGAACAGCCTTAAATAATATAAATATCTATAAATATTTCTTTACGCTTTACATACTCTAGAGAGATACAAATCATACAATCTCTTTTCCTTTCGAAAAGTCGAGATCATTCATCGTACAAAGCATCAGATATTCCCGTTCGTGTAGGCGTGTAGTGGGGGAAAAAGACTTGACTGTTTGACACAAATGGAAATTAGTGCAAATGTGACTCTTCATAAATTGAAAGAAAACTGCTAAAAACAGGGTTTACATCATGAATTCTTATAGTTATGATTTCTATCAGATTGTGATTATGGGCTCAATAGAAAGATAATAGTTCTTTTTATACTAAATTAACTTTTTAAATTTTTTAAATAGGCTTTTACTCACATAAAAATCACTCTAAAAGATGTTATTCTAAAAAAAATTATTCTAAAAAAAATAGGCGTATACGCCCCACGCTGAACTTTCCGTTCAAGCCATTTGGTATTATCATTGTAAAATGAAGAATTTTTTAAAAATTCATTATGGAGTCAATTATGGACATCTTAATACTATTACTGATGCTCTCATTTAATCGTGGGGCGTATACGCCCCACGCGGCGTGATGGGCAATTTTTCTTTACTGTGACTTATTTTAACCGCATTTCTCTTATTCCGATCAGTCATTTATTCGCGTGTCGTTGATACAATACGTACTGCATCACTGAAGCTAGGATTGATTTATAGTTCAGTGTGTTTCTTCAGTGTCTTAAACGAAGGAAATACGGTACGTACATATTATTTCAGTTTATAAATTCGGATATCTTGCATTTAAAAATGTTTGCAATTTTTCCCGCCTTCTCTTCCTCAGACCTTTTCCAAATTCGCCGTGGAATTCCAAAAGACCTACTTCCAAAAAAATTAAAACGATATGAATATATTGCTAAGGAAAGCAATGATGGTTTGACAATACTGAAATAGAAGGACAAGCCTGATGTTCTTCTATTATCAACGAAACACTCTAATGAAACTGTGGCTGTGCAGAAAAGGGGGAATATTGTTAGAAAACCGAAGGTTATTTTAAATTATAATGAAGGGAAGTCTTCTGTAGATATCTCCGATCAAATGGCTGCATATTGCAGTCCTCTACGAAAATCAGTAAAATGGTATAAAAAAATTGTATTTGAACTTTGCCTGAACACAGCGGTAGTAAATTCATGGATTATATATAACAGTCTTACCAACCGAAAAATAACAAGCATCGAATTCCGAAAAAAATTAGCAATGAATCTGATGTTGTGTAATAATAATAATAACTCTACACGAATTGGACCAAAAAGAAATCGACACGAAATTAAGAAAAAGGAAGGCCACTTTAACTCGATAAGAAAGCGCTGCAAAATTTGTTACGAAAGAAATGTTAAAAATTTAGGTTCCCAGTCGGCAAGAAACTGCACTGTAAAAGTTGTAACATTCTGCGATAGTTGTGTGGATAAACCACACTTATGTTTGCCATGTTTTAACAAAGTTCATCGTAACATCCCTTTGTAATTGCATACAAACTTGAATTTAACTAAAATGTTATATTTTAAATTGATATAGGCATGATAAAAAAAATTATATGTGAGGATGCCACTCGCTTGGCATAATAATGTTCAGCCAGTTATTTGTTAAACTAATTCCTAGAAAAATAAATTTATTGGTTTGTTGTTTTATGTATGTTAAACTATACAACCTTTCCTTGATAATTATGATTTTTGCACTATTTTAATTATTGTAAGGCATACGCCAGAAACAAAATAATACAAATGTAAAGCGTGGGGCGCATACAGATTCCTGATTCCTGATCATGTTTTTAAGATGTTTTGTAGGCGCTAAAACTTAGGTATGTACATAAATTTATAAAGTATTCTAATTACTATTAATTAGTAAAACCTTTTTAAAATTAATCTTCAATTTTGTAGTAGGAAGAAGAAGCGATAATAAAAATAGAACAAGTTTTATTATTAAGTTATTAAAATTTGATGAAGAACAAAAAGTAATTCTGATTCAAGAAATAAAGAATTTGTTACCGATACAAATTCTTTCTTATTTTGGTTTTGTATATTCTTATAAATACTATATTATATATTTTATATATAATATAATATAAAGACTAAAAAATATATCTAAAGTGCACCTGTAATGATAATGAACAATATATAAAAATACTAAGTAGTAGAACTTAACTGAGTTACAATGAAAGTAGATGGAGAGATAGAAATATTGTAGTTTCTTGCGTATATCCATATATTTTCTTCATCAGTAATTGGTACAAATTGTATAGAATATTTTTCCTCGTCACACTTACAAAAATTATTAACATCATTCTATCGTATTTCTTACATTATGTAATTGTTCTATTCAAATATATTTTATTTTAATATGCATATCTATATATATATATATATATATATATATATATATATATATATATATATATCACAAACATCAAATGAAAAATTCTTTTTAAATACTAAACATGTAAATTTAAATATATCAAATTTTCATTTACTATTATTTTCTATACAGTGGTCGCAAAATCGATAAAATATATGTAAACATTTTGACGTTTATTCCGTTAAAAAAAAAAAAAGAGAAAAAACATTTAATATAAAAATATATGTCACCGTAATATATTCTTCACTAATTCATTCGTAAATTAAAACAGTAGATTGGTAGTGCGTTGTATTATCACAAAAGTCGAACCGCTAGCGCTACAGCAGCCATATCGATAAAATAAGTGCCGTATAGTCAATATTTTGGCCCACCTCAATCGCGAGAGGTATATCAGTGTTCGACTAGGGAGGTATAAAAATTCTTGGAAACTAAATTGTTCTTATATTTCGACGGTGTTGGACACGTGACAAGACAAATCTTTGATATTTCAGTGTAAAATTTGAATCATTATTAAAGACGGATATAGGAGAGAAAAAGTATATATATATATATACTAAAGACGAAGAGACAGTTAAGAGGGAGCCGTGAAACGCGTGACAACGTCACTGCGCCACGATTACTGCCACGATGGCCGAGGAGGCAGAGATAAACGATAAAGCGACGATGGAAAGTATAGCGCAGAATATTCTCGAGGTGCGTGAAAATAGAGAATATTATTTGGTATGTGTGTGTGTGTGTGTGTGTGAAACTCGAAAGTGGCAAATATATTGAATATGAAAATTTTATTTTTTTTTGTTATAATTGTAAATCTCCACACGCGGTTTATTTATCCGCTACAATTTTGACAGGTCAGTAGTAGTGGAGACGGGCCCACGACGAACGATGTAAGTACGCTTGAATTTCAAGCTTCGCAAGTGATTTCTCGTCTCGAGGAAGCTGTTGAAAGGGCTGCCGATGGCGGTGGCACAACATGGAACAATACTTCGGGTTTTCTTTCGCGTGCGAAAAGTCCTGAAGAAATATTAAGTTTGATACAGGTAAATATTCTTGATATGGATACCATTGCTCTTACATGATTGGTTATACTCGCAAACGTGAGAAAACGATTGGTTCCCACGGCTTAGACTTCATTTCTTATTGGTTGTCCGTCGCGTGTTCATCATTATCAGCCAGTTTTATACTGGAAGTTGCACATTGGAGGCAATTTCGAATGTTGACGATTTTATTTTAAAATTGAGTTTTACAAATGATCTTTAGTACCTATGACGTATTTGCAAATTTTAATAAGAGTCCGTAAAATTTACTTTCTAATTTTACGTAATGTTATGATATCGATGAACTATTTTTTGTAGGATTGGTGATTGAATTTAGATAAGAATTTATATAATATTCTTATTTTTTATTATTTTAACATTTCACAGGATTTAGTTATTCACGAAGATGTACCGCAAACTACTGTAAATAATACGGGAGAACCAGCAAATATTCAAGTTACTAATTTACCTATTTTGACGGAAGCAGCAAAGTTAGCTTTAATAGCACATACTATCTCTGCTTATGCAGTTGCACTTCCAAGGTCTCATGCTCAAAAATTAGCTGGCCGCTTAGCTGCAGACACAACGCGATGGCTGAGTCATATTTTTCGGTTTATGGATTGTGCTTCTTCGTTCCATGAAGATCATTTGGAAGGATTGGTTAGAGTAACTAGACTAGCTCTACATCGTAAATATCCTAGATATATGGAAGAAGGATTTACAGCTCTTGCTTCATCGTCACCTCTTATTTATAGCTCAGTAGCTGCTCCTTTAGCTGTTGTTCAACATTTGTGTAGACAGGTATATCAATTTTTATATTATCTAACAGTTTAATGCACAAATAATATTTTTTAAAATATTTGTATATTATAAGAATATGTGATAGTACCTTTTCAATTACAGCTTTCTTTACCACTTCATTGTGTAAGACCTATTCCTCATAATACTATGTTTGGGTCACGTTATAGTATGGATGTTGCTGCATTAGAAAGACGTTTAGCAGAAGATACACAATCTAATAATGTAACACCGCTATTAGTTTTGGCAGAAGCAGGGTCTGTATTAACAGGACATTGTGATAATATCACACAATTGCGTGCAATTTGTGATAAATATAATGTTTGGCTACATTTGAGAGGTCATTCCTTAGCAGCACTAGCATTAAATAATTCTACAAGAGATTTGGTAATTAAACTGATATTACTTACATATATGTAGATGACAAGTTTATGAATAGTGATATATACTTTTTGTTTTAGCCTTCAAAGATCGCAGATAGTATTACTTTACCATTAGGTATATGGTTAGGTATACCATCATTACCAGTTGTTGTATCCTTTTAAATATTCCTAATTCACAATTGTAATCTTATTGTAGGAACAGTTCGTGTAATAATTGTTTTTTCTTAATTATTATTTCTCAGACATTGTATAAATTAACAGATACAAAAGGTGGAAGACCTACTACACGAGACACAACATTATCCCTTATGTCTGGCTTAATGGCAGATTCATTGTCAAGAAAATTACCAACATTACCTTTGTGGTGTACATTGCAAGCTCTAGGTAGAGACGGTATACAGAATAGGTTTAAACAATGTTTTTCAGCAATTGAAGAATTGTACAATAAGATTAAAAAACTCAGTTGTATTAATTTATTGGTATGTTATATTTATTGAAATAGAAATATTTTTTGAAATGAGTTTTTAAAAAAATTGTATAAACATATTTACTGAAATGAGTTTTTAAAAAAATTGTATAAATCTTACTAATAAAATTGTTTCAGAGTCAAACACCTGGTGGTGAATCAGAATCAAATGCAATAAACAATCTTCTGACGAACTCTGTAAACAGTTCACAAATATGTGAAAATGTTTCAAGTTCACTAGTTTTTCAGTTCGTACCTGCAGATCGTGATCCTCAAGCCATAGAACGTGTACCGCCTTATTACGATAAATTAAATTCTTGGTTGGGACAAATTTTGCAGAGAGATATAGAAAATGTGCAAATAGAACTTTGTGAAATTGAACATCATGGTGTTGCTATTCGCATTTGTCCTTTGGAAACACCTGAACCGCCACCAACTTCTGAAGATATAGATAATGTAGTAGCATGTCTAGAGCAACAAATAGTAAGATAAATTTAAATTGTATTATAATAAGAATATTGTTTAATATATTTTTACATAATACGTCATTATGTTTTATTATTAGGAAATCTTGTTGGCCACAGTCGAACACAAAGATACTTTCGTTCGTTTAGTTTCTGAAAATGATTCATTACACTTGGTAGAAATGCCAGGTTGGGCGGGCTTAGGTGGTGTTAGATATGCTCCGCCAACTTGGATCCATGTTATGACGGATCAGGCTAAAGAGGAATTGAATAAATTAAATACGCAATTGGTCGAAACTTTACGGAGTACAGATGCTGCTTTTTCTCTTGGCGAAGGAGCAGATGGATTAGCTTGTGTGCGATTTGGCATGGTTACGCAAGATACAGGTTCTTTTGTTATAAGTATCAGTTGATCAATTAGATTATCTAAGTTACCGTACTTTTATATTACATTATGACTTATATTCCGATTTGTAGATGTAGCGGAGTTATTGACATTAGTTCTTCAAGTAGGACAAGAGGTGGAGGCGAGTTCAAAATTATTAGATACTATATCAGAAGTGGTTAAAAGAGGTATCGAAGCAGCACAAACAGATTTAGAGAGAGAAAATGCAGAAAAGCTTTGGCAAGAGGGTATTTTAAGGCATGTACCTGTAGTAGGAACATTAGTCAATTGGTGGAGTCCTCCTTCTAAAGAAAGTGGAGTGCGAGGACGCAGTTTAAATTTACAAGCTGGTACAAATGAGTATATTTAATAGATTTAAAAAATTCAATCGTTACCAATTGCGTTCTTATGCATTTTTTTCTTTCAAATAGGAGTTGTCGAAAGTACGGAAAATATTTATAAGTATCATATGCAATTACAACCAAATGCAACCAACAGCAATGGTTCTGGTGCAAGAACGCCACCTCAACCACTTGTACAAACACCTGTTGGAGCTGGAAGCCAAAGTCATAGTCGATCATCCAGTCATTCCAGTCTTCAAAGTGGCAAAAGTATTTCGGTAATTACAAATACTGCTTGTCATCCTCAAGTTAAAGAAGAATCTAGTGAAGTTAAATCGTAGTAAATATTACACACATTATGAATATAACAATGATTTCTCTCTTCAAATAATAAGAAAAGTGGACTTGACAGGTAAGCAATGAATTTATAAAAATTATGTAAAATATTTTCAAGAAAAGATACATTAATATTTATAGAGTGAGGTATTAATTCATAAATTTGTATATTAAAAAGCTTGTTAACAACAACGTAAAGTAGAAGATTGCAAATTGCTTCTTAAGCGATTATATAAGAGCTATGAATTATTTTACATTTCTAAAATATAGTTTTTTTTTTTTTTTTACGAAAACTTTTATTATAGACATTTTCTTTGTGAATCTAATTCAATTTTAAATTATCCTTGGCCCTGTGTACTTATTAAGTGTATCAAATTATTCCTTTAACGAATTAATGTAATTAACCGCCTGGTGACACATTTTTTTCATAGCACAATATCTTTCTTTCTGTATCATTGAAAACAATATTATATTATTTTCTCAATATAAGATTAATGTGAATAAACTTGATGGATAATAACAAATAGATACACTTATGACAAATAAAATGTTATAATAGATATTTAATTAACATTCTTTTGACCAGGCAATGCATTTTTATAATAAAATTTGTTTTTTCTTTTTCCTTTTGTATTAAATTAAATATTTTCTAATATCAATCAATTTGTTTTTATTCATCACGTTAATGTTAATAACAAAATATAATACTTTTATAGCACAACTATGAACGATAAATGATATTTAATAACTCGCGATAAATTAACTCGTGATATTGTGATTTCTTTAAGTATTAATAAGTGCCGTATATTTGATAATCTTCTTCTCTATGTAAAAAATATTTCCTTTATTCTTTTTCTTTTTTTGTTAAGTAAAGAAATAAGAAAAGGAAAAGCGTAATTATATAAGTTTCGTAACAGTAATTGAAATATTCAAGAAATAAAAACTAAATCACCAAAGACATATTACAAGTACAGTGAAGCAAGCTAAAATTTTTCAAATGTTGCTAAATTAAATAACATTTAATCACGCATAATGGAATTTGTATGAAGTTCCAATGCAATTATTGAGGTAAAATGTTTTCATTATGAAATAATCATCCATTGTTGACGAATAAATAAAATAAATTAAGCTGTATGTATATTTATGTACCAAACAGTTGTAATAAAGTATTACTATTAAATAAATATTAAAATTAGTAAGTGACATAACAACGTTATGAAAGGTATGAAAAATTGGATTTTTAAGAAATTTTTTAAAACAATCTACATATCTTATTTATATTTTTATTTCTCTTTTTGCAATATTCGCATACCATTACAATAGGAGGAATTAAATCTGGCATATGGCAATTACACACAATTGTAACTCACAGAAATGTCATCCAGTGACAGATTTCGGTTTATACTCTTGAAATAATTTTCTTTATTACGTTCTTCATTTAAAATTACTCACATCGCGCGGACAAAAAAGTAACGTTTATTGAAAACTTAACTTATAATACATTTTTTTCAATAGCCTCTACACACTTTGTAAATATGTAAGTCTCTTTCGCGCAATGAGAGAAAAACACAAAATATATTCACATATATAACTTACTCTCTTAAAAATTATTATCGTAACGCTTTAAGATTCTATTATAACAATGTCGTTATGGGAAAACAAAAAGTTCACCATATCATGATCGACAAGCATGCACATATATATATATATATAATACACACACATATATATATGCATTTCAAAACGTTAAAACGTTGCAAAATAAAACGAAGTATCAATGTAACATATTTAAAGATTTTTAAAGATATTACCATAATTAATCGCTTGTTAAGAAATCTAAACAAATGATTACAGCGCTTTGAATCATACAATATCAGTCTTTCAGGGTGCACAAAAGCTTAGGTCATTCAGAATCCAAGTAAAAGATGATAAATGATATATTATCACATGTTCGTACTTTTAATCGATGTGTAATACATTTTATTTTATTAGTCGATGAGTTATACTTCTTTTCTTTTTTTGATTGCTAATAATTATTGTAATAAGTTGTTTTAGGCTCATATCAGACAATGCGTCAATTCAAAATGGATATTTCTTTGTGTCCTATAATTATACTACTTCCACTATCAATTCTTTCGAAAATAATTAATTCTCTTTCTCTCTTTCTCTTTCTTGCCCTTCGTATCCCTGCATACATCTTCAACCTCTACTAATTTTTCTATCTTTCTTCTTGTGTTTTACCCGATGCTTCATACATATTTGTATAAAAACGATTTAGCGGGAATTAAATGCAATTGTACTTATTAGAAAAATTGATTTTTAACTCTTCTTTCTTTCTTTCTCTGAGAATTTGGTATCTTCTTTTTTTTCAACGGTACAAATTGACAAACGATTAGAATAAAAATTTCATCAACAATCGTCTAGACTACGTACGTACGACTCTCGCATATTTAGAATTTAATAATATTTCCTTTTCGTAGCAACGCTTTCATCAACTTGTAAATTGTCGATGCCACTGTATTCGTGGCATCAAACAACAAACTTGTGTGCACAATTTCTTTTTTTTCGATCGGACCAATCAATGATTTCCCTTTTATCGAGTTAACTTTTTCTTTTATTTTTTAGTTGTAGGCTTTTCCATTCCCTTCTGAGCAATTCAAAAAAATATTTTTGAACGCGTTATTATTCACGCTTTTAGATTGTGTTAAACATTCGACTTTTTTGACCTTTTTTTTAAGTATTGTATTACAATTATTTTTCTTTTTTTTTTAGTTTTGTTAACTTGGACAATTCTGTGTATTTGATCCCGTTTGCGTGTGTTGCAGCAGTCTTCAACGACAGAGACGATTTTCATTCTCTAAATTTTTCGTCGCTATTCTTAAAATTATTATACTCAGTGTTCTTCGATATCGTCCAGAGTTTCTCATCATTTATTTATATTTATTATCATTAATAGATCTCATTTTTGTCTTTAATTAAAGTCGTCGAGAGTGCGAGTATATTTTAAGGATTGAACATTTAAATAAATT
>OU426994.1:10160468-10175468 GCA_911387935.1 Dolichovespula saxonica | reverse complement strand
ATTACGTAATCGTTACAAGAAGTTTACAGAATGATTCACAAAAAATCAACACGAATTTTATATTATACGTCGCATGAATAAAAATATGAAAAAGATATAAAAAACTGTCTTCTTGGTATCTCCTTCACGTTAGATATCGTCGGTGTTTAACATCACGATTTATTTATATATATATATATATGTATGTATACCAATCAATATTATCGATAAAATAGTTTAGAACATATGAAAATTCACGTTCTCATTTGTATATGCGATTCGAATATAAATTTGTCTTTGTTTTTCCTTTTTCTGTTCTGAAAATCACGAATTGAAAATAATAATAATCATATATATATATATATATATATATATATATACACACACACACATATACATACATACATACATACATACATACACTGGACATTATCATTTTCTCGTGGGTAATAATTTTTCCGAAGATTTTTCAGATCACGTATCTCGAATGAGAGAGAGACAATAATGGCTGAACGTTCGAAAGGGACTAACGTAGAAGGATCGACCAATTTTTTCTGTACATGATATACAAATACAAAATTTTATATATATTATATAGCACGTCTCCGATGAAATTTCTAATATGCGAGACATGTTTGACCACCCTTTCCCTTCCTTTTCTTACATTTTCTCACTTCCTTTTGTTTATACATAGATCAACGATAGATCTCATTCGTTCAAACATCCATGTAGGAACCACCTCAAAAAATCGAGCATTTATTCGAATCATTTTCTAAGAAATTCCTAGCTTCGTTAGACCGTATTTATTCGTCTTCTCTCATAATGGTCATTTTTATTTCAACTTTAATTCTTTTTTTCCATTTGGTGTTATCAAAAGATCGCTTAAAGTTCCGTGACAGCGTATAGATTAGGATCACTACCCTGTACTTGACTTAACGTAGCTACAGTTGGTTTTTCTTGTCTTCCATGTGCTCTGTTATATGTACCGTACATGTTAGGTACAGCATTATTTTGCGCCGTACCGTTAAACTGGCTACGAGTGAAATTTCTATCCAACGTTCTCACTTGGTCTTGCATTTGATCTTGTATGCGAATGTTAGGTGTCTTGTTCCTCACCAATGATCGGAATTGATTCATATTAGTTTGCGATCGCGACTCGAATTCCCAACTTGGCTGATTCGCTGGATTCGGTGGTAAAGGACGATTTTGGTTCCACGCTGGCGTTGGACCACGTTTTAAATTGGCTAAATTTTTCGGATCCAACGTTTGTGTTTTTCTCGAATCTTGAAAAGTCGCCAAATGTGCAGGTCCATGTGAATTGTGAGACAGAGTACCGGTAAAGGATGCCACGCTTGGTGTCCAAGGTGGTTCTCTACCTAGGATTTTATATATTTCGTATAGTACTCTAATGTGATAATATCATATAGAGATGACGAAGAAGAGTTCATTATTATTTCTATATCTTTTTTGGAAATTAGATCTCACCAGACCCTGCGGGGGCGTGCCCTCAGTAGAAGTCACTAGATTCTAAAGTTTTGCATTGCTTGCTCAAAGTCGCGTACTGGCCAGGTTGATCTCCGAGTCCAGAACGGTGCTCAGTTCGTCCACCTGTCGACTGCTGATTATGCTGAGACGATTTGTGATCCCCTCCTCCTCCGCTCCCGTTAACACCCCCACCTCTATAAACGGTAAAAAAAAGAGAACAAAGTTGCAGCATTATCTTTCTCTTGGATGATTCCTTGTCACCTAACTTGTCAGTTCGAATCGTTTAATCTAAATAAAAAAAAAAAAAAAAAAAAATGGAAACGTTGACGTCAATGATGATGAATATTAAACGAACAAAAAATCAAACAATTATGAATTATGCGTGAAGATGTAATAATAATTCGAGCGTAACTAATGAATTTAATATCGTTTAAACATTCGTCGCTAAAACATTATAATTCATACAAACATGTTAAAATACAGTCAATAAGAGAGTAATAAAAAAAAATAACATCGAACGCACACAGTTACTTTGCTCGATTTAATCACGTAGTTTTAATGAAACAGCTGTTAGTTCGAGGTAACGTGATCAAAAGATAAAATCGGTATTCACTATCCTGTGCACTGTAATATGTTCTATTTAACAACGAAAGCGACATTCAGAAAAAGGCGCAGCGGAGCCTTGCGTTGTTAATCGCTAGAGCTTGGACATTTGCTTCTTAACATTTCCTTAGTAATAAAATATTAAAGTTTTTTTTTTTTTTTAATTATTTTTTTCTAGTAATTCAGTAAAAATTGGAAATAGAAAACTCATGTCCATGCTCCATTTTATAACACTGATGCTTTATACTATTATTCTCTATAATAATATTGAGTAACAAATTCGTTTAAATAAACATCGCCGAAAAACGATTTTTAATGCACATTGCCTATAAAAAAAGTCGAACAACTCATCAAATCTATTCTAAGCAATTAGCAATGATGGCATTAGAAAAACGGTATTCTCGCGAAAATATTTAAACGCACCGACATAGTCTCGGTGAAAGTCTTCGGATATTTCACTTGAAAGATCCCGTTTGATAAAAGTACGAGTATGTAAAGGAGAAAAAAACATAAAAAAAGTCTCATGCACAAACTTTAACATGCTCTCGTGCAGCTGACGTGCTCGAGCAGTCGCAGTAGCGTAGGACGGCGGGGGCGGCGTTAGCAAGAGAGGCTGCTTAATGGTATTATGGGTGCCATGAGCATTCGGATTAAGAGAAGGGGCTGTAGGCGGGTACGACCCTTGGCCACGAAGGGTCCTAGCTGCTATCGCTTGAGATGCCGCCGATGGTGGTAAATATGGATCTTGTTCATCCACTTGATGGTAATCTCTTCTAGAACAAATCGTAACAGGCATCATATTTTGTTCATTCATTTCTTCATATTTGATTAAAAAATTAATCTGAACTCACCGTTTACGTATATATATCCACGTGTGAGAATCAACCCATACTAAAACAGTGAAAAATAGTCCAGCGGCTAGACTCGCTAGTAGCATGAAGGTTAGGCCGTATCTGAAAAGTATGATCTTAATGCAGAAGTTTATGGAAAAATTATCATCGATTGAAATTAATGCTTACAATCCCAGGTGGCATAAACTTTTAGCAGCATGAACGTATTGCTTGTGAAGTGGCTTACAGTCTAGTAACGTTGCTAGACCAGATACAAGTCTATTGACCGCGTTAACGTCGGTTGAGAGGCTACTCAACTTGGGCTTTAGTTGATCGTGCTGTTCCTTGAAGAGTTCTACTGCTAAGCGTGTAACAGTATTCAAGTTTAGCCTCATATTTTCCACAGCTCGTTGTCCGTCTCTTAATCTCTGTGTAAAAGGATTCGTGCGAGTGTTTTCGCAATGCGTGTAATACGAGAGTACCTCGGAGGCCAAAGTGGAGGGTACCGATCTAGTTAAATAACCATCCGGTGACACACAAAGATCACCAAGGGCAACCGACGTTGCTAAGTAAAGGGAGGCCATCAACCAAGAAACTATTACTGCGAATAGCCCGAATACAGAAAATCTGAAAACGATCGAACTTATTCATTTGTCGATTTTATATTCAAAGGAAAAAAAAAAAAAAGAATTTTTTCGTTCTTTTCTTTTTTTTATTTCTAAACACTTACGTAATTAGAACACATCTCGAGTGTCTAGCAACTCCGACTACTAGTACAACGCAAAGAACAAGAAGTGCACTCAGTACCGCCATAGTAATGGGCCACCTCAGTTGTTCGATTCTTTCTCCCATGCTAATGGCTCCTGCAAGACTGATCCCGCTTAATGGCTTTCGGATTTCGAAGCTTCGGTTGACGGCAATGCTCGTGTTTTGTTTCATGCTATTCAATGCTACCAACAGTAGACCCAACATTGTTTTGTTGCTAACAGGTGCATCAAATTCGTCCCCCAAAGCGGTCAACTGTCGCTGTACTTTCTCTTGTAATGTCGCCTCTATGGTGTCTGTCTGTAGAGAGAAAAAGTTATATTTTCTATATATACATATATAGATCGATTTATTTATTTTTATTTTTATTCTAAATTTAACTAGTCGTGCAAAAAGTCGTTCGACTTTCTCCACGTTCTATATAAAGGCAAGATCAAAATACATTTTCGATACATATCCGTTTCCAATAAATGACGTTTTATATTAAGCAACGCGAAGGAAATGCTGATTGCAGTTTGCAATAAAGAGAGAGAGAGAGAGAGAGAGAGAGAGAGAGAGAGAGAGAGAGAGAGAGAGAGAGAGAGAGAGAGAGAGAGAGAGAGAGAGAGAGAGAGAGAGAGAGAGAGAGAAAGAAAGAGAGAGACAGAGAGAGAAAGAAAAAGAGAGATAGAGACACTTAATAATCGTATCGACCTCGATACGATGGATCTTAACTCGAGTAATACCGCAAGAGCAGTTATAATTTACGATGATGGCAATCGAGTCCATCGAGTTTTCATACCGATACCGAACAAAAAATGCGGGTAATGAAATTTGAAACGTTCAAATGATTCAATTATCGGAGATTCGGGATCGAACGATAATTTAGAATCGTTACTGCATACAATGAACGAGAGAGAACGTGATTATTGCCAATGGTTAATTGTCATTATTGATTGAATCTCTATTGCAAATTTTCTATAACTTTCGTTACCATATGTTACATGCAAATTATAGTTTAATTAAATTGTACGGATGTCATCATCGAATATGTTAATAGATATGGCTATACGTTGAATTTGAATAACTTTAAATAATGAAGATGCATTTGTATTGTCATCGATTATTTTCACGATATCCAGAATATTCAGGCATCTATTTAGACTTCGAAGATCGTGGAATTAGTTCGAATAATATTCAAAGCGATTCGAAACATCCTGCAGTCCAGTATCAAACACGAAACGCATTTCATTTGGAATGGCACGTCTTCGAGGGATAGTTTAAGTTGATCGATCGAGGTCGAACCTGGTTTCTCACGCCCATGAGGATCCCGTCGACGTTCTTCGCTGCCTCGACTAATTGTACCAAACCATTGTGAACGTCGTCGTTGCCGTAAAGGCCAACGGCGACCGCTCCGCAGCAGAGCAATGCGAGGATGGCCAGCGAACACTTCAGCAGGGTTATCGACCTCCTGGGCCGCGGCTTCCGGTCGCAGCATCTCGTTACTAGATAAACCAACAGTACCAGTAACGTCAGGATCAACCAGGCTGCAGGAATACTCCCGAGGATACCAAGGCTCTGTAATTATTAACAAGCATCATTGACATCTCTCTTTCTTCTTCTCATTTGCTTTTTTTTTTGTTTATTCTTTTGTTTCTTTTCCTTGTTTCGTTTAGAAACACTTTTATCGCTTTGACATCATTAAAATGTGAATTGAAAATTTTCATTCTATAATATTTGAGAACATTCGAAAAATATTGCATAAACTAAGATTATCGCTAATGAACTGTATTCATCTCGAAATAATTTAAATCAATTTATTGGTAATTTTTTTTTAGAATCGATATTCATTTAATATATTTTTCAATGTTACAATTTTGGTTTCTCTGGAACATTGTTTCTGAAAGAAAAAATTCGAGTCTGAATTAGCCGATTAGAGAATATATAGAAAAAAAAAAAGAATAAGTGAAAATGAGTCGAGCGAAGAAACAAGCGCGCATGTGTGTTTGTATGCGAGTTTCAGTGGGTAGCTTGTTGAAGGGCGAGGCTAAAAAAAATATGTTGAAGCGGGATAAACAATCCTCCTGGTGTTCCCAATTATCACGACTCGGTGTCGCGTCGAGGGTGCTCAGACGTGAGTCTCCGTCAGCCAGAGGCACCAACAGGCACCACCTTTCCTGACTTGGTTTTCACCAAGTTCTTTATGGGAATCTCGACTACGAAGGAACTCAACCCTACTCACCTCTTACACACTCCCTATCGCAAAAGCAATGCATTCGCAGGAAATTTCCCATCTATTCGTATCCCTCGAATCCACCACCGCCATCGCCACCATTACTCTCTTCGACGTAACACCAAAGATAGGGGAAAAAGAGAATGGGAAAGAGTTAAACCGATCTCGCTTTTTCAAGGACTACCTCCGACGAATATTCAAGTGGAAACGTAATTTCCCTCCGAAATTATGGCTTGTCTTTATTTTCTCTTCGTCCCTCTCTCTCTCTCTCTCTTTTCTTTATTGTAAATCATTGATCAATCATGTTTCATATATTATACAGTTCTAATCGATCGTTATGCACTTTCTGTATAATTTCTAGATTGAAATTAACCTGGTACAATCTAGCAGAATGAATTTTCAATTTCCAATTAGTCATAATATATAATTCACTGTACATATAAATAATTCATTTGAATCATCATTATCGTCGTCCTCGTTGTAACTATAATTATTGTCCTATTATGATCGTCATATATGTAAATGAGCAGATTGCACAAAATTATAAATGTAATTCTTGATTACTTGAATGATACGTACATCAATGATTACTTAGGAAAATGTATGTTTATTAAGTATGTACACGTACATAGATAATATATTTATATAGTATGAAGTACTCAAGAGTATTTGTAGATGGGAGAGTTGATTTAAACATCAAAGGTTGCTTGACAGAACACCGAAAACTCAACGTAGTCAAACATCTCGTATATACCTGCCCTGCATTATAGTTCCGGTCGTTGGATGTCATTGCAAACAATGGGTCAGTTCGTTCCGAGACGTTGAGCTTTACGTGGACGTACACATTATATTCTCACCGACTCCATTTCACTGACTTCGAGATACGAGTATTATTGTCTTTTTAATAAAGACGTAATATTTACTTGAGTGATTCTTTCCACTGACTAAACATTATATTCCATTATTAATCATCCCCTTAACAAGTTAATATATTTATCAGCTCGGCGATGTCAAACTCGTATCACATTCATAGTTATTAAATATACGTATGCACATATGTTTTCTTCAAAATTATTAACGATATCTACTATCTATATAAAATGGTAAAATCTATGATAATGTAATATCTATATCGAATCTATGACAAATTAATCTTTTCGAAACTAATAAAATGATTAATAAATAAACTCGAAATATCAAGTTATCGTATTAATAAAATAGTAGAATTAAAATTAATATAACGCTTGTATTTGTTTGGCAAGTTGTTTTTATTCAAATAGTATATATAATTTTTTAGTCAATATATATGAATAGTTTGAACAATATAAATAATATTGGGGTTCTATTTATTATATTACGTATTGATATTTTATTACAAATATTGATTATTTATTTAAAATTCTAATTTAATCTTCAAAAATACTGACCCAATAGCAGGCTTAATGCAAATGATCTTAAATAAAAATATTTCTTGTGATAAAGATGTGTAATTATGTATACAGATATACAATTCAAGTGTTGCCGCCAAGATTTGAATTATTAAACGAACGTCGATAGATATGGTTGATTGAAAAGTAAGCAAGATAAGGACAATGCCGTTTTTTATGAGCTACGAGTTGAACAATATGATAATTGACAAACGTGATAACATAGTGATTTTGTGCATTAAAGCGAGTCGAATATTACAATTTTAATATAAATTATGATCATTAACGAAGGCTAATAATATCCACAAAATTCAAATTTGACTCTGTCCTAAGCAAAGTTGAAATTGTAATAGCGTGAGGATGAAAAGATGAAAAGGAATTGTGAATGTTGAGCGATGAGTGTAAGAGAAAGAAATAAAAGAATAAAAAGGACGAAACGAAAAGGTTGGAGAAGTAAATGGAAGAAGAAGAAGAAGGAGTACAAGAGAAAGAGAAATTCGAGTAGTAGAGCGAGCAAGCGAGTAAGCGAGCAAACGAACGAGCAAACGAGCGAACGAGCGACGAACGAACGAACGAATGAACGAACGAGTTAGCTGGACGTCACGGTTTGCAGTGGCAGAATCTGGCTGGCATGGTGTGCAACCGGAAAGCACAATGGCCCGGGAAAATTCAAACAATGCACAAAGGCATCGCATAATGCGCCTAGGGGCAATGTGTAGGTTTTAACGGGCAAGGAACACCCGTTCTCCACCTCCATCTCCACCTCCACTTCCACCTCTACATCTTTCTCTTACTCGTTGTCGTCGTCGTTTTTGGTGCGGCTTCGTCAAAATTTCCGAGAGTACATTTTCGCGGAAAAAAAAGAAAAATAGAAAGAGAAAGAAAGAAAAATTCAACCTCACTCCAAAACCGCCGTCTCTCCATTTTTCCTGCTTCTTCGTATGTTCATTCCTGTGTGTAGACATGTATTATATGCATGTATGTATTTAAAATCATCAAGCCAAAAAAATATTTTCCTCCGAACGATATTGCTGCATTTTTTTTGAAGCATGAAATAATTTTTAGGAATATATTTTGACATATTTGCTAAATGTTCGTTTCGAATTGATAGGATATAATGAAATATTCATAGATGAAAAAAAGCACGTTCGATATAATATGAATAAATGCATTTTTCTCTGTATCTCGATAACAAATGACTTGTCGACACATACATACATACATACATACATACATACATACATACATACATACATATATACACAGATGTATGAAAAGATGAATCGGAATAATCGAACTTGTCTTACAGAGTTACTCCAATAGACACAACGAAACTGACATCGTTATCGACATTTTTCGACAGTTTCATCGTTCTATTACAAAAGACGGTCGAGCCTTTCAGGTTCGAAAATCGGTAATCGCTAGAAGCGATCATGAATGTTCGGAAAAGTTTAGGTAAGTCGAAAGTAGGTCTTTTCTATTGTATTTACATGCATATATATATATAGATATATATATATATATATATATATATATATATATATATAAAATAATGTAAAAAACAACGTATGGGTTCTTAAAAAATAGTAATCATCGATTTCATTTAAATAAATGATCCAACCTCAAGATAAATCTCGGAATGTGGATTGAATGTATTGTTGACCGAGTGAAGAGAGACGTTAAGATGTGGCAGACTGTGGAAGACCCTTGCTAATTGTGGTACTGTGTATTGTTCGGGAAGCTGCTGACCACCCGCCATTTTGGAGAACCCTTGACTGCCGAAAACCCCGTTGAAGAGCTTCTCCTCCTCGTCAAGACATGCTACGTTGTACCTGCAATCATTAATCATATACATTTATATCATTTCATTCAATTAAATTATTTTCTCGAAGCAATTAAACAAAATTCTATGTAATTAAAAATTTTCATCTAATACCATTATAATGCTAACAACAACAACAACAACAACAACAACAACAACAACAACAACAACAATAATAATAATAATAATAATAATAATAATAATAATAATTTTTATATTATTCTATATATAAAGAACAATATAAAATAATATGACCATCAAAAGTTCCTAAGCGATTTTAAAAATCAATTACTCCTTTTCTAAATTTTGTAGATAAATTTTGGTTTGTATATTGTAAAACTACACAAGTTTCGAAACTTATTTTACAATCTAAAAACAAATTAGTCTATAAAATCTCGAAGAAAGGTAATTGAATTTTAGGATCACCAAGGGAATTTCAGTCCATCCTGTATAATAATTTTTATATATGTATATAATATTACATATTATGTATAATTATATTATTATTATTATTATTATGATTATGATTATCATTATCATCATCATTATTATTATTATTATTATTATTATTATTATTATTATTATTATTATTATTATTATTATTATTATAAGGAAAAAAAGTGTAATTTGAAGTTGTTTCAAGATTTAAAAAAAAAAGGGAAAGAAAAATGAAAGAGAAAGTAGGAGGAAAATTGTATTAACGATGAAAAAGATAGAAGAGAAAGTAATTTGGATAGGAGAGTGTGCTTAGTATCGAGGCAGGTCTCGATATCATTTAATCTCTGTCGGATGTCGCTTCGACATCGACTGGATGGCCTAAAACGCTTCACCGGATCGATTCAATCACGATCGAAACGCCATAGTAAGAGCAACGAGTGTTTAACTAATGAAATTGCTGCCAGCTGTGCTATCCCTCTGTCACACTTCGATCAATCAATAATACTTTTATTTCCCTTTTTTTTTTATTCGTTTAAACTGTTAACTATGTAAATATATATATATATATTTTTTTTTTTTGAAAATGACGAATATGATTCATCCGATACAAAATATATATGCAGCTGCTGTAAAATTGAATTAAATTATAACGAGCATGGGAGTTGGTTCTTTTAAAAAACCAATAATTTTATTGATATCAAATTCATTGATATTATTGATAGAATTTAACCTGTCGAAAAATTGTGGTTTCTTCGGGCAAAGATTAGAAATGACATTTTGTTATTTAAGTTGAAATATCAATGAGAATTAAAAATTATTCGTAAATTTAAGACATTTAAAAATATTTCGAAATCACAGTGGACTAAAGAAGATACCAAAAAGATAAAGAATGTAATGTAGAACGCGCCCCATCACAGACAGATTTTTTATGCCGTGTCCGGATCACGTTCATGACGACGTTTCCGCATCGAACCCGCATCGTTTTAGCGTCAATAAACTCTCCACGTGTTATTTCATTTAATTATTGACACAATTATTTTATTATCTAGTAATTTCTATATATGTATTTTTTTTAAATACGCATCATGACAATATACAACCGTATACAATTTATTCATAAATAATCATTACTACATTTTGCTATTTACGTAACTATTTACTAATGTTTTTTATATATTTAACTTTATAGTTTTAGTATATTTATATAATTACATAATATCATATAACATACAAACTATATTAATACAAATATAACTATATAAATATACTGTAATTATATTTAAATATATAAATATATAGCTATATTAAATATGTAAATATATAGAATTTTTTTCATTAAAAATCTTTCGGAAATGAAACGTGACAATTATTAATGCGAACGGCGACGTGTAAATAATGTAATCAGATCGATTCGAAATTCAATCGTAGGGCGAGAAATGCTTATTATAGAATAACGATCGATAGACGGCAATTTGCAAACGTTAAACAACACAGTATCGTGTCGTACCTTATAGAGTAGCTTTATTTATTTCCACATTTCTTTTCTCATGCATTTTCATGACTCATTAAAAGTTGGCAAGACTGGTACTTGTGCCCTTTGCATATAACACCGACGACACGGTTCCGACTCTTTGTCACGAGAAATACCAAGCGGCCGTTTAAAGGAGTCGACCGTTCTCATAAATAAAAAGAGGTCGAAGAAAGAGTTTGTGAAAGAGAAAGAGAAAAAGATAGATAGAGAGAGAGAGAGAGAGAGAGAGAGAGAGAGAGAGAGAGAGAGGGAGGGAGGGAAGAAGGGAGAGAGACTCTCTTTCTCTCTCCTGTGCTCTAAACTTACACCAAGCGTGAGAACAGTGGGTCAACGATGCCGACACTTGCTTCCTTCGAAATCGTCATAAAATCTACACGAAAAGTTTGACGAAACAGAAAGAGAGAAAGAGAGGGAAAGAGAGAAGGGGGCGGAGGAAAGAGATTAAATAAAAAATATAAAATATGGATATATAGGAGTATGTAACTTCAAAATTGCATGTAGAATGTTAGAATTACAAAACGTTAAAAAAGAATGTATATGATATCATTTTTGTTCGTTTCACATCAGAGAAAGATTGTTAACTACATAAGTTTGTTTTTTTTTTTTTTTTACATTAGACGTTTATTACGAACACGTTGACATAAGTTATTCTTTTTGTCGCAGCTTAATGCTCGTTATTCTCGTTAAGTTACTTCGAAGTGGTTCTTCCAAGAAGTTACTTCGGCGTAAAAAAAAAGAAAAGAAAAAAAAGAGAAAAAGAAAAGTAAAACAAGGATGGTCGGCCGTTCTCCAAACACTTGCCCCGGCATAACTGCGTTTATTACATGAGCTCACGTACATTAAGGAAAAAGTATGCTTGTCGTAAAAGAAAAGGAGGGAAAGAATCGTTTTCCGCGATCAGCATAATCGAATCGATTTCAAGGGAGCTTATCGTAAGAAGAAACTTTGCATGGAACGAATGCGTTTTCTCGATAGTAACTATGTGCTCGATGAGTCGTCTAATTTTAAAGAAGAGAGGGAGAGAGAGAGAGAGAGAGAGAGAGAGAGAGAGAGAGAGAGAGAAACGATATCTCTCCAAATTACTTTCATACTAGCGCGAGGATAACGTAAGATTTTATTTAATCTTGCATTAAATCGATCGACTCTTCTTTTCTCATTAAATTAAAAATACTTCCTCCGATAGGTATACCGCGCTGTAGAATTTATTTTATTAAACAAATTTTCTTCTACCTCTACTTGAAATTTTACGATTATCTCGATATTTTTATGTTAAAATTTGTGCTGTTAAAAAATTTCAAAACGTTATATACGATAAATTAACACTTTATTAGAAGATAATATTTAACGAAAGTATATTAACACATTTATATCAACTATAACGATTCATTCGAGTTATTATATGTTATATGTACACATATCGTTTGTCTTTTGTTCCTGTTAGTAATTGTACTATTAATAATTGTACTATTATCTTGAATTTTTTTTTATTCATATTTCTGTTAATAATTTATTTTAAAAATTGTAAAAAATTCTATGATAAATTTGTACTTTATCAGGAATATTATAAAAAATTATCGGTAATTATGATTAATTTATCAACTTGAATGAATCACGCCAATTAATATTTATATAATTACCGATAATAATGTCCGGCATATATTCTATCATAAACGCATATTCACTTACACACAAATATATGTACATAATACATAAAAATTGTCAATCGTTTTAATTAGTCCGTATAAAATGATGAATAAAACACGACCAACTATGTGTCACTAATTGCAAGAATCACTGTAAGGACCAGGCTCTGTGTTGCACTTTTAATTAAATTAAATCACTTCGCGTGGGTTCGTTAAATAGACGTACATATGTAATTGAAAGGAAGAATCACGCGTGCATTAATCGTCATGATTAGGCGAAATGCTCGAATGACGACAATACGGTTGATCACGTTGTCCGTGGATGATGATAATGATAGTCAACGTTTACTGCTGTGATTGTTGGGTTCACATGAGAGAGAGAGAGAGAGAGAGAGAGAGAGAGAGAGAGAGAGAGAGAGAAACAAAATCACCCAAAAGACTCTCTCGCATGTCTTCGTTCCTGTTTGATCGTATTAATTGTACAGACTTACGGCGTCATCCTATCGACCTTCTAACGACGACTTATCACGGAATACTTTCTTCTACGTGATTACTTAGAAAACTTAGGATCACTAGTAAAAATACGATAAAGAAATTGCTGTGAACACGTGTGTGATATATAGGGTGACGGTGAAATATTTTCCGTTTTCAATGGAAACGAACGAACTAAACGTATAACCAAAATTCCCTCGAGAAGTGACCTATTATATATAGTAATAAAAAAATTTTTTTCTCTAATGAGGCAACACATTTCGTGCTTCGGCAAAATAAATTTTATCGATAGGAACGTTACAGATAACACAGGCAAGGTTTGAAAAAAAAAAATATTAAAGAAGAAAATAATAATGCTTTATCGTAAGAATTATTGCGAGGAAGACGATGATACGATAGTTACGTCATTCGCATTATTGTACTAACGTAAATTCGTAGAACATGTTATCTTCACAAATTCGTTTTGATTTTAATTTGATTGAATTTTTGCCAAGCTTATTTCCTAGAATCTCTTCCACTACTGTTTCACATACGTATACATATGCATATATATATATATATATATATATATATATATATATATATAAATATTTATATATATGTATATTTATGTGTGTATGTACTAATGGTAATCTTGAGAATCGAGGTATACTAGCTAACTCCTAAAATAAGGTATATATATCATTGCCGAGCTTGGTAATCGCGTTATCATCTCTTGCGACTTATTCACGCTCTTGTAAAATGCGTTTCTTAAGCAGTTCGCGGAAGCCGATCTTGTTGATTTATGTGTATCTTATGATGTAATCTCTCGAATTGCGTAAAAACCATATGAAAAGCCTAACTTAAACGAGTAACTCGATTTTAATGAAGAAAATAAATTCGTCAGATACGAATGATTCCTTATTCGTTTTAATTCAACAAGTATTTATACATAATTATTATGCTCTTAAATAGAAGTTCATGAAAATTATTAACCTCTTTATAATGCTATGTAACTTTAAAGTTACATTCTTATGTATATTTTTTAAATTTTATTACATTTCTTTGCCATGAAAGTAAAGTCACATATACTTCATATATATTTATTATCATAAAATTAATTGTTTGCTAGACACAAGTTATAGTAAGTATGGTATAATTACGCTGTATCTCCCTTTTTTGATTATTTTTTTCCAAATATTGCAATGCAATCGATCGTCTATCTCAAAAACATATTTCCATAATAATACTAATATGACATTTTGTAATAAGCCTTTTAAATGTGACACAGTTTATCTAGAATGATGATCAATATTTATCAAATTTATAGATCTGATTTTACTTTATAAATTGTATGCATTATTTACTTAATATTGTATGTATATCTTATGCACCGGCACTCGCGTTATTATGCGGTGCATAAGAGTAAACTAAATCGTTAATTAAAACGCGGAATTACAGTTTTTTCCTTTGCTCCATTTTTATTTTTTCCTTTTTTTTTAATTTCTTTTTATTTACATTCACTTTGCTTCTTCTTCTTTTTATCTGTCAAAAAAGTAGCAAATATATGAGCGCTCTTTCCAAAGCTGTATTTAAGCTTTACATCTAAAGAAAGAGAGAGAGAGAGAGAGAGAGAGAGAGAGAGAGAGAGAGAGAGAGAGAGAGAGAATTCGAAAACAAAAGCCTGACTTTTTACATAAACACTAAGCATGAAAAAATAATTTTTTTTTCAACATTTTAATCACCAAGAGAGACAAATAGTGGTAAAGAGGAAGGGACGAAGAGAGAGAAATA
>OU426994.1:10150468-10155468 GCA_911387935.1 Dolichovespula saxonica | reverse complement strand
TCATTCTAGGTACGTAATTCTACCATTTAGCTACTTTTTTATTTTTTGTATTTTCTTTAAAACGGAATTAACTGTTAAACTGTCGATAGTGCCATAAGTTCTTAATGCTTTGGAAGAATATAAATCGTTTGTTAAAAGGGGAACATTAGAAAAAGTTCAGACGTAGGTAGGTATATAAAAATGTGTCCTACATTTCGTTCCTCAGGATAATCGATAATCGTCGGGGTTATTTCTTTTTTTAAATGAACTTAATGAAATTGAATAAAGAACGATACGAAAACTAATCGTCTATTAATAACCGATGAAGAGGGACAATTTTAAATTGATCGAATTTGTCGTAAGAAAATGAATTTGTTAAAAGTATTGTCGATTCTAATTGACAAGATAAGATTTCGTCCGTTGTTCAGAAAAAAAAAAAAAAAAATAATCGACGAAAACGTTCCCTCCTAACTTTCAAATCGAACTTAACAATAAAATACGTAAAATAAGAATGATAGCTTAGATAAATTAAAAAAAATGTATTATTTATTGAATACGTATGGGGGAGAAAAGAAATCGAATTTGTCTTCGCGTAATATAAACAAAATCGTCAGAAGAGACTACTTGAAAAGGAGTTAAAACAATAGTTATAGTTTCATCATCGAGTCGTTTAATTTGGGCGGCAACGGTTTCCCCTTTACAGGCCAGATTTCTTTAACTCGCACCAGGAAAATAATATTTCATTGAAGGCTGTAAGAAGGAGTCGGCGAGAGCTCCTCGCTAGTTCAGTCGCGTGCTCGCGGCTCGCTTCAACATAGTTTGCATTGCAATTCTACCGGCTAAAAAGTCCTCCTCTTTCCGCCCACCCCCACCCCCAGGCCCCTTTTCGTTCAGCTACAAGCTCCGGGGTGTAACGAAAAGCCCGAAGCGTTTACTCGGAAAACTCAAGCCTTTGAAAAGGCAAGAGCAGAGGAAGGGCGTAGGCGGTGGTGAGGGCGATGGAAGAGGTGGAGTGGAAAGGGGTGAGTGAGAAAGTCCCGGTTGCCTTGGATTTCTGTAGATTACGGAGGCTTGGCTTTTCTATCGTTTCGCGTTAACCGATGGATAATTTGCTAGAGACGGGAATATTCCTGAAAAGTGGATCCCAGAGCTTTCCTTTCTTACTCGCGGGCCTTCTTCATTTATGCAAGCTGCCCCGAGAATAGGACGATCGTTCAAAACTTTCTTCGATTCGGCCTACCTATTAACGTAATTTTCCCTTTTTCTTTTTTTTTTCTCCTTCTTTTTCTTCTTCTTTTTTTTTTCTTTTCTTTTCTTTTCATAAGAAACTTCTCGAGATCGTATGGAAAAGGTCAATGAAATTTTTTCCTTCAAGTTCAATCTTCAAAAGATACTTTAAAAGGATTCGAATAACAAATACTTCGAATTAAATCATATTTCGGATTAATAGAAAGAGAAAAATTAAATGAAACGAAAAATGAGAAAACAGGGGGATGAGTTATTGTGGTAAAAATCGAGTTTTACAAATTTTTCTCTTTTTTTTTCCTTTTTTTTTTTACTTTAAACAGAGAAGTTAGATGAAAAATCGAAAGAAAGAAAAAGGTAGATAGATAGATAGAGAGAGAAAGAGAGAAAGAGAGAGAGAGAGAGAGAGAGAGAGAGAGAGAGAGAGAGAGACAGAGAGAGAATATTGAGTTCTTTTGAGAGTGAACGTCGGCACATTGAAGATTCAAGAAAAGAACGAGAAGATCGACTTCTCACCTTGCATACCGATCGTTCATTGTAAATTGAACGTATCCGTACCATTGATGCATGCATGGCAGTCAGTGACGTATATAGCAATGCATCGCCACATTCCAATGACCCACTCGGCTGCTCTACTGTGAATTCAATAACGTTTCCGTTCGCTTCGCTTGCAAATTATCGCACGTGCATGTACACTCGAATGCATCTATACCATCACTATTTCGATCTTACGGAATATCTTATTATCAGAAAGAAGATGATTAAAATGGGGAATCAAATTTTTATGACACCGAAATCAAAAGCCCTAATTATATAAATAATTACGTGTTCGATGATTGTTTAAGTTATTAAATATTAAATTTATTGAAATTATTTCATGTCTATAATATATATTCATTTTATATTTTAACATTATATCAAGTTATATTAACATTATTATATTAATAATATATGTTTCTTTTCTACTTGAATATTATATGAAATTGTATAAATATTACATATGATAAAAGAGAAAAAAAGAATAATTTTATAAAAGAAACCGCATATATTTTATACAAAAAATTCAATGAAAGGAATGAGTAGAAAAAAGACAAAATTGGTCTCTTTTTTTGACGAAATAATCGAGTATTTGTCGAACGGTAACAGTACGATAAGAAAAAATAATATTATTCGCATCAAAGAGAGAACATAGATTGAAAATCGATTTTAATCTTTAGGATAGATCATCCGTAGACAACACGACAACGCTAGTTTTGATTTCACGGGACGTAAATCGATTAACCGAGCCGTCGCATTGTTCTATCTCGACTACGTTTCACTATCTTCTTTTTTCTTTTTTTTTTTTTTTGTACAATATCGATGCCTCTCGCTTTATAACGATCGAATTGTGCAACGTAGCGGTAAATAAAGAGTAACTTCGGCCAATCAATCTTTTTGAATGCATTGATATTAAACATCGTCAAGCGTCATTGCACAAACAATACTTCTCGAATAATTGGGATTTAATAACAATATTTTTGCAAAAATATAATTTATATTATACAATTGATTTATCGCAAGATAATTGAACATTTGCATAAATATTATTTTTTATTATATTCTTTCTTTAATTCTAGAATTGCCTTCTTAATTTTATTTTCTTAAATATAGTAAAATTCGAATCAAATCATTTCAAAAACTGTCATTAAATTTTATACAGAACTTCCTTGTATTCTCTTAAGTATTCTATAAATCTCTGTAATCCTATTTTTTATCGTGTCTACAAGAGCTTACATAATCTGAAAGTTATAGTATTACTTATATTAAGTTAGTATATTGTATTATATCTACACACACACACACACACACACACACACACACACACACTAAAGCAGTAATAATAACATATACATATATTAAAACATTTCAAACTTCGGATATATGAAGTAACAATTAAGTTTGTGGCGACAAAATGAAACGAATCGTAACAAAAAAAAAAAAACGGATATATTTCAAGAGCACGTAAAATTACATGACATCATAGACATTTGCAAGGGAATTTAATTAAGAAAAATATTATCTTACTACCTTTCAATAAAAAAAAAAAAAAAAAAAATAACGAAAATAAAAAAACTACATAAATCCACTATTTGACTATACTATCGAAGAGACGAAGCTAACGAATTAAAAGGGGATAGAAGATGTAAAAACGAGAAGAGAGAGAGAGAGTAAAAGTGAAGTCTGACATGTTGGAGCATCCTCCAACAAATTTCATGTCAAAATTTATCGGTTCTTTTTTAACCGTACGTACCTATACACACAGATTATACGTACACACAGATAGGTACTGTATATAAAATTTCGGCTACGTGTAGATATTTGAAATTTTTATTGGGAAAACTCGTGTCTGTCCTCTCTTTCTTCCAAGTTCTCCATATCTTTTTTTGTTTTTTGTTCTGCGAGTAATCTCATCAACAACCCCATCGAAATTTCCCTTTTTCATCCCTCTTCGAAGATACTCGAAAGCCCACGAGTTTTCCGTTTAATTTTCTATGAAAACTGAGTGGACAAGTTGATGCAGGTGTCGATGATGGTGTAACGATCATTGATAATAATATCGATTTACTTTTGATCTTCAAGAACGTAACGTTCTTCCATTTTTTTGCTTATTCGAATTATCACATTGCATTAATCTGGATATAAAACGAGGAATGCTATTAACTTTAAACGACGAGAAATTATTGCTGAGCAACTGTGACAATGTGACGTCGGGATTGAGTTCTGTGTTATTCGAGTAACGTAAGAAAGAAGTATCGATCGATATCAAGTTAATTAGAATAGAATATATAGACAATGACATGATAATAGTTAATAATGGATTAATTAGCTCGGTTGGTTGAATATTTAACGACGAAGTCAAACGAAAGGGAGAAAGATGAAACCAAGGATAAAAATTATCATAATAATAATAATAATAATAATATAATAATATAATATAATAATAATAATAATTATTATTATTATTATTATTATAATTCATAATATCATTGAAATTTTCATTTTACCAGAAAAAAGATCATTATATACTATGATAATAAATAAATCATCAGCTCGATATTCGATGCAATTCGATAAAATAAATTTAGAAAGACTAGAACGACATCTAAAAATAAAAGATCGACATACAATAATAATAATTACCATTTTTATGACTCATGATTGGATACTCAATAAATAGGAATGTATACGTATTATTAGCATTCTTAGTATGTTTGAAACAACTTGACTTGTTTCTCGTATCATAATCACGATTCTTTTCTTCGTAGCAACGTCGAAACAGCAAACGTATCGATCGTTCGTCGTTTTCCTCGAGTTTGTCGCGTGAAATCCAAACGTGCGTTTTACACGCCACGGAGAACAAAGTCGTCGAGTCGATAGGAATTATCATTTCTTTGCAATCGAGAATAATATTATTTTTTTCAATCGATCGAAAGAAATAAGAAAAACTAAAAGAAAGATTAAGATAAGATCCGATGTTTCATGGTAAATTTGACTTATTTATAATTTCAAACATCTAAATGTCAAAGATATATGAATTATGTCCTGAGAAAATGGAATATTTCGAATATGTTATTATTAAATTGAATTAAACGTTAGTACATAAATTACGCATAATTTATCAAAGTAGCAGTAATGTTTCCAGAATAAATGAATACTTATGTGTAGAACTTCGATATACCACAATACATAAATCTCAATATTCCGTCACATATTTTCTGTTCGGAATGAGAACGGTA
>OU426994.1:10002968-10147968 GCA_911387935.1 Dolichovespula saxonica | reverse complement strand
TCTCTCTCTCTCGGCCCAACCCCTCTCTCTCTCTCTCTCTTTCCCTCTCTATCTCTCTTTCTCTTACAGAAAATCCACCCTTACTCTCCTTCTTCATCGTTCGTTCGTAGGTATACATATACGTACGTAGGTAGGCACGTACATTTGTTTGTACTCACGTACGTATGTATGTACGCACGCACGCACGTACGTACGTACAGACGCACGCATGCAGCAGCCAGCAGACAAGCTGGCAGGCAAGAGCAGCCTGTATGCGTCCTCCACGAGGGTAAAGGGAAAAAGGGGGACAAAGCAGGAAGGGACGTGTATACGACGTATTCTTACACCGGCGCCGCGCGAAGTGCGTGCCCGTGTATCGATCCCGAGAGTACACACCAAAGGCGGGCATGAGCGCCACCAATGTTCCTATTCCTCTTTTCTTCTCTTATCTCGAAAGGAGGAGAGGCGCTGGCCTCTACTTGTTATCGTATACTCGTTCTCTCCTTCCTCCTAACATCGTTAATAGTGTTCCTTCTTATTCCAATCATTTTCCGTTATTGTTCCTCTCAAATACGAAAAATTAAAGAGCTTTGATGTTTCATAGAACGACGACGATATCGGGAAAGAACGAACGAGTTTTAAAATTCTATAGGTAAGATCGCTTTAACGGAACAATGAAACTATCGTGCATTTATGTTGAAACGTTTGATCCCTTACCTTTATTCCCTCACCGTGAAGTCTCGCTCAAGCGACGCACGAGAGCACGACACGGACGTACTGTATCCGACGGTGGTCCGAACCCGACTGAGGGCCGCGAGGGAGTGGGGCGGCGCCTCGGCCAATCGCGGCGCGGCTGCGTTGCTCTCTCACAAGCGCATCCTTCTCTTGTGAGAAGTCTCGCTCTAACGCACGCTGATATTACGAGCGCTATGGCTCTAATGTTCGTCAGGAACGGATCGAGTTCTCTCGAGGTCCTTACTCATCATAACTCTATTTAGAGTTTATTTCCCGTAGGGCTCGAGTTATCTCTTACGTATGCTACCATTTCGTTCGAATAATACGTTTTCTTTTTTTTTTTTTTTTTGTTCTTTCCTTTCTTTTTTTCTTTAAAAATTAAAAAGCAACAAACAAAAGTTTTAGTTATCAGGATATGTGTGTGTGTTCGCTCGTAGAGACGTGGAAATATAAGACAGTACATTTTTCTTCATCTGATTTTTATTTTCAACTCATCTCGTAACGAATTCGCATTTTATTTTGTCACAGTCTATACCAGGAAAACATTAGACTAGCGAAAAATTTGGTTAATTCATTGCCATCTCTTCCTTTCTTTCATTCCGCATGGAGATATGCAATTTCTTTTTTGTTTCCTTTTTCTCGCGAGAGACATATTCGAATGTATGAAGAATCGTAGTTCCATAACAAATTATCGAAAAAAAGCACATGTTAATTTTTCATTAATTGAGTGATAATCGTGCTAAGGTTGCATCTATAGAAGTGGAAGGTGTGTTAAGAGTTTAAGATAAATTGTAGAACGCAGAAAAATATAACGTGCTTAGAATGGAATGACATACCTACTGTACATATACATTTTCTATTTATTTTAACAAAATTATAGCGATAATATGAATAATTATAAATATCCCTCAGTCGGTTAACATGAATACACAACTTCTAAAATCATAATAATTATAGATAGCAATAGTTGATCTCATTGTTCCATTTCTGAATACATTTTTCTTCGTTACATACTCATTTTTTCTACACAACTGGCTCGCATATTTGCCGCCTTTGTCCACGATACGTGTGACTAGTAATAAATGTTATTTTAAAATAACTTAAATATTTTTCACTCGCTATAGCAACATGCGTGTGTGAATATACGAATCTGTAATATACATGCCCGTATATACACACACCTACATACATATACATATATTTTAATATACATATACATATATATATACATATATATATATATGTCTTTCTCTCACTTTCATAATTTTTACTCTCCTTTGCTCCGTACTAAACGACTATCTGGAATGATCTTTAAAAATAGGAGGACAGAGTATTTTTAAATAATGAAGGAATAAAAATAATTAGATATAGAAGAAATGATTATAATGTCGTCCGGAGAGAAAATAGCTATCTTGCCGAGAATTACTTTCTTTAGAGATAATTGATACTTGGTTGTTTGGCCAGTCGTTGGAAGAACTTGAATTGTGACCGGAAGTATAAAATATATCTCGATAGACGATGAATACATCGGCAAAATGACATTGATGTTATAAATGGCCTATCGGCAAAATAATGTTAAAGTTTATAATGGCCTAATGGCTTTAATAAAATAGTCTAGAGATATCTAATATAAAATTCTCAGAGAAATCGATTACGTTTATGTGATTGCAAATAATGGTTGTATCGATAATTAATTACAGAGTTAAGGCCACTAGTGGATGTTACAAATACAATATAAATATTACAGCTAAGCACAGACTCAAAAGCAATGTTCAGCAATTTACACATTATGTCCAGGAAAGATTTATTGTGAAATTAAGTTATCGTAATAAACGAATCCTGTGACACACAAAATCCTCTTATTGTCAAATTTTAATTCTACGATAACGTGATATGAGATTATCATACACGAGATCACGCATTTATGACTATCGCATACACATGTTGCGATTCGAAATTACATGAAATTTTGTTAGATAAAGTTCTTTTCTTTATCCTTTGTGGACATATATGCGTTTCTATTATCTAACGTATTGAAAATCTAAGTATAAATGGTAAATGACTTATACGAGGGATTTATTTAATTTTCTTATTTTCTTGCGGTTGTTGCAGTTCTTGACACGCGATATAATATCTGTTTTGAAAAATTACCCTAATAATAACTACACCGTATATAATACATTTCACGCGAACTGTATACAAACGTTATTAATATAAATACAAAAATCACTAATGCTTGATATTTTGTCCATTTGAAAAAATCACACCTTTTTTCAAATTTTTTATATAGATTGTAGAAATAACATCAAAAAAGAAGAGCAGAACTCTTGAGATCCCTCACGGTTTTCGCAACTTCTGTACGAAAAAGCATTGTATATAAATTCAAAGTGAAAGATTAATAGTGTTCGTCATCTAGGGCATCTATCTCGAACACTCTCTCAACAAGGAATTTTAATATGCATTTATTAAGTTCTACCAAATTGTCCTTCGTTATATCATCGTCTTCTAATGAAACTCATGAGCATACAACATTCCAGGCACTGAACATTGAGCGACGCTCGAGCCAGACGAAGTCTGGCTTACATTGTGTGTTACAATGTTGATTCGTGTATCACCGTTGTATCCGGATTACTATTGGCATTTTGAATTATTGCTACTGGTACATGAGGCGTCAAGGTGATAGAAGACGTTTTTCTTACGGGTTTTGGTGAAGCCTGTAAACAAAACGAATAATGTTAGACAAATGCGCGCTTGCTAAAGGATTAAAAAAAAAAAAAAAATATTATAAAAATATACATTTACTTATGTACTCACCCATTCTCTTCTACAAGGAGCTTCGTCGTCCGAGCAATGGTCAATATGTCCAGCATCCGTTTCGGTTGCCACGTTTCGCTTCTTTGGCTGTAGAGTTGCATAATTACGAGAGCCTCTATTAAAATTATTCATATTCTTCTCTTCAACAATTTTTTCCTGGCACAATATTTCCTGGGACTTACTTTGCTTATTATTTGTGACATTACAACTAGTTTTATTATTAAAATAAAACGGTGGCATCTTAGAAACCCAATGGTCAAGACCCGAGCCCGCCGAACTTGTGGAGGCCGCTGAGGAATTTCCAGTAGAGTTACTAGTCAAACCTCTTCGTTGATAAAACAGCATATAAGCTGCATTCGTTATGAGATTTGTATCGTTCACAGCCTCGACTCTTGTATCATCGAAGCAATACCATTGAGTGTCGTACGGATTTCTACAAAATGCTGTATAATGGCCACCCTGAAGGTCTTGGCCGTGGTGATTACAAATGGCGTAGAGATCATATACATTCTCGTCGTATTTGGAAATACTTTGTTGTCGTGGTCTTGGCTTTTTCCATGGGGACCAACCCAAGCCGCCGAGCGTAGGAACGTTGTGTGTTTGTACTCCGTTATGAGCAAGATGAGGAGTCATGTCAAAACCATAAAGAGGGAAATCTACGAGCATTGTCAATTTCGACGTCGATCTCTGTTTCGATTGTTGACGAAATCTTTTCAGATGTATTACCAAGATATCAGGTAAGGTCCATAGTCCTAACTTTTTCACGACCTCTTGCTTCTTATTACAATAAGGACAATGCCAGGCGTCCTCGGCTCCTAACGTCTCCGCTCTTGTATAAAGATCAAAACATTCCTCCAACGTTACCGCTCCACCCAACTCAGAATTAGTCTTTAATTGCTTCACGCTGGCGTGCTCTTCGATCTGATCGCTGTCATCTTGAATGATATTATTCTTCGTAGCCTCGTCCCACTCGAGAATCAACTTGACGTGCTGCGGACCGGAATCATCGGCACAGAGTGCCAATGCTTGTTCGATTTGTTCCGTATAAAGGGGATGTTCGACGCAAGGATCGATGCAAGGATGTTCGTCTTGAATAGGTGTTGCTGCTGGATCGGCTACTCGAATGTTGAATAGTCCTGGATTTTGGCTGGATGTTAAAACATCGTCGGTCAAGGTACTATGCATTTCCTTAAGTAAAAGTTTCTGGAGATCTTCGTAAGACGTCTCGCGAGAAACTTGCATTGTGTAAGGGCTACCAAAGCGTTGCCTCAAGTCACCCTTTACGAGAACGTTGATCCATACCAGTAAAATGTATGCCTGTTCAGTTGGCTCCTTCAACTGTGGTAGTTCTATACAGTAAAGGGGATCGTTTTCTGTGATCACAGACAATGGTTGGCAGTCGGAGAATGTCCTAATGAAACAGAAAAATAAATACAAAATTTAACATATGATGACAAAAGACAAGTATATAACAAGAAAACAAGAAAGAAAGAAAAAACAAGAAAAGAGAAGACAACAACGAAGATTACAGTACCTGTGAAATCCTTCGTCATGAACTTCAGTCAGCAACATATGATTCTCTTCGATGCCGGTGTCACTTGCTAAAATTTCTCTGATTTCCCTTACGTTCGCAGCTTGATTCACAGTGACGCCGATCCTAACTTGCCGTGGCTGTTGAGATGTGTAGAGAACGTTCACAAAGAGACTCATCTGCCGATGATTTTGTGGGACTGGTACCGACACGCAGAGGAACGGATCAAACGTGTTTGATTGCCGATGACATCTCGGACACGTAAGACTAGATCGAAATTGTGCCTGGAATACGTCGTGAACGAAGGAATTGTTACAGCGATTGTGATTCGCTAATGTTTCAGCAGCTACGATCTCGTCGGGTCTGCCAAAGGAATTCTAGGAACAAAAAGATAAAGATAATTGTCAGTTAGATAAATAAATTAATCTTTAAAGATAAAAAGAAAATAATATTGTAATAATAATAATAATAATCATCAAGTTGTAACTCAAGGGATTCGATTCAGAGTAGTTCAGCGAATGTTTCGCGTTCGACATGTTTGCTTAGACGGTGCGCCTAACAATAAGCACAGTTTGACCGAAGGAAGTTCAAACTCCTTTTGTTTTAAAAGAATAATTTACTACTGAGAGTGATGCAAGGTGTCGGTGAACAATAAATGATACAAAATATGGAAATTACAATTACATAAGTTCAATTACTTATGTAACACTGCAAGTCTCGATGAACCATTGTCAATGTCAATGCGAGTGTGAAATCATCTCCTCCCGTCCAGAAAAAAAAAAACATAATTTTACATTGCGTTCCGAGATCGTGATAGCAAATTATTTAAGTTCTGAATGTACAGTTTGAATCCTGGAATTATCACAACTCCACCCTCGAATGGTCATTAAAAAAGAAAGCTTTTATAGCCGGATAGAAGCTAACATATAATAGTACGAAATATAAACAAATGGCTTGGCGAGAAGTTTTGTTTGCATTTTTTGTCACCGAATGCCTTTATGGAATGTTTTCAGCGTTGTTAGTCATCCTTAAATTCTTCCGTCGATATTCCTTCGAGACAATTTATCTTACTACAAGAGGTTTAAATTTATGTTTTTCCTGCCTTTTGTATTCTTTATTTCTTAGTTTATCTTAAATAATTATTTAAGTGTTTGAAAACTCTCCATAGAGAATATATTTGATCATAAGAATGTACATCGGCGAACGACCGACATAAATCATAAATCTTTGGTCTTAAAATACGATATTCTTAGTTTTTACATCCAGCAATTTAAACGCCATTACGCTTTTCCTTTCTATTATTTTCGTCTGTAATCTTCTAAATCTGACGGGATTTAAACCAATATTTTTTATCTATGTTATTTCAAGCAAAAAGAAGTCCATTTTCGGTGGAACACCCTCGTCGAATTATTTATTTTATCACTTAGTTTTCACAGGATTAGAGGAAGTAACACGTCGTACCCTAAGCACGCACGCTCGCTGGCTATAATAGTTCGAAAATGAAAATAAAGCGAAAGGCTATTTCTAGAACTCCTATTTATAGAGACTGTCTCGCCGGAAGGATATTCTTTATTTTTTCTTTTTCTTTCTTTCCTTCTTTCTTTCTTTTTTTATTTTTTTGTCTGAGAGAAACTACACGAGATGAGGAGAAGATCTACGCTTCCTCGAACGCGAGGAATTACTCTCCTCCTACTGCCTACGAGAGAATTTCTTCGAGATGGAGAAAACGGAAGAACAAACCCACGTTATTGAAACTACGTTGTGCTTGCATAGTCGTTCGCGTACGTACACAAAAATCCTAAGGGTCTTCGGTATATTTCTTGAGGAAGTTGAACGACGACGACGACGACGACGATAAGAGAAAGAAAAAGAAAGGAAAAAGAAAACAAACGAGACATTTCGTTTGCTCGAGAATTTTTTCTCTGTTTACAGAAAAGAAAAATAAAAAGAAAATAAAATAAAATAAATGAATCGTCCAATATTGATCTTAATCGTAGCTTTAATTGCGAAAACGTGATATTTGATCACGAACTAACGTAAATATATATGTACGTGCTTCTTTTTTCATTGGTCAACAAAACACGAAGATCGTAATTACGGCACGTTTAGAACGACAAACATGAATTTTGCAGACAAAGGTCGGATTTATTCGTGAGCAGTGGTCTCATCAATATTAATAACACATATTCTTTACGATTCGCAGACCTCTTTTTATGATTTAGACGTTCCATCTACGTTAAAATACATATTACGATTACTGAATGTATTTTCTCTTCGTTTCTTTGGTATATTTGTTCCCCCCTCCCCCACTCTACTTCAATTAAAAGTCAATTTTTACGAATAATCGCAGACATAATATCCTCTTTCTAAGACAAACAAAACATATATAACATCTACTTATAGGCCCATCGAAACAAGCCATTGTAGATATCTGCGTCATTAGCGAGATATCTCCTTATCGTTTAATTAGAAATACGAGAACACAAGAAAATCGTGCGTCAAATCGATAAAACGAATCGAGACGAAACGCAAACAATATTTTATTTGCTTGTACCCATTCTATATGACCTGGATAGTTAATGAGTTGCAGAAATTAGGGGGGAGGGCGAATGAAAAAATTAAAGTTTGAGATAAAGAAATAATCTTTGGTAGATTCAGTCAATGGCGGACACATTTTGGTTGTGTCTACATTCAAGAGAAGATTCAAGATAAATGCATGAGAGAGGTCAACGAAATAGTTACGTTTGAAATTGGATGAAAGATAGATAGATAGAGATAGAGATAGAGAGAGAGAGAGAGAGAGAGAGAGAGAGAGAGAGAGAGAGAGGGATGGAGGGAGAAAGCGACATTTCTAATAATAAAATGTTGAAGATGATCTCAGCAATCTAACTTCTACATAAATCTAACTAAATAATTTACTTGAAATGTAAACTAAACAAAGCGACATATATCGAAAGTTTTGATAAACTTCGTAAAGGTGTATACATTTGCTACGTCTTCTCTAAATGTATTCAGCGTGGTAAGGCATTTAGCATTCGTAGAATTCGTTTTAAAATAGAAGAGAGAAAACGCGTACGTTGATCTCAATAGTATATGCCAGTAGGAATCATAGTTATGTAGATAGGTGGTACGAAGGAGCGAAGGCTGTAGACGAGACGGTCGTAAACCCCGCGATATCGTGGTACATGCCGACGACACAACGAACGAACACGGTACACATACTCTATTATAACATACTACTTGAATAAAGAGGAGAGTACTCTATCCATCTCGCTATTTATCTATTTATCTATGGATCTATCTATAGCCACGTACGATATGCGAGCTGGCTTCCTTTAATCAAATCAAAAGAGTCTGGCCGAGGCTAAGTTTCCATGACCTTCACGAATAGAGCCTGTCCTGCTTTCCAGACTCTACTTGTATTTCTATGGAGTAGTCATACCTCAGGAACGTAATATCCGCAAGACGGAAGCCCACGTCATCTCTCTCTCTCTCTCTCTCTCTCTCTCTCTCTCTCTCTCTCTCTCTCTCTCTCTAACATCCAAAACGAAGGTCATGGCTAACAGGTGACATTTCAATGACGACAACGACGTCTTTTCCTTCTTCCTCTTCTTACTTTCATTTTCTTTTTTTTTTTTCTCAACCTTCCATCGAGTTTAGAATTTCGGAAGTCACGAGTATTACAATCATCTTCTCCCCCCCCCCTTTTTGATGAATGAAAAATCATACGTTATAAAGAGAGAGAATTCTCTCGTATATTCCAATTGAAGTATCACGTTCGTGTAAATATTCATGCTTTTCAACAGAATGCAATTTCTCGATGTATAAGGGGAGAAAAAGAAAGAAAAAGGAGATGAAAAAAAAAAACCAATGGGAGGAGACGAGTGTAATTGCGGCATGTACCATCGCCGACAGGAAGTATCAACGAGTCAGTTGCAGGAAATCATTTTCAATGCTTACATACGATGTAACTGCTCGTCGCGATTCGTAGTTTACAATTAGCCAATGTCACGTCGGTGCACGCGTACCGATCTTTGGTAAGCAAAATTGAACTGCATTCAACATTTTTACACACACACGCGCGCGCGCGCACGCACACACACACACACACACACTTTATATATTAATTATATATATAATATATTGATATAATATATTCTTATATAAAACAATCATAGATATAATTTATTTATACTTATTAATCATATATTATAAATATATACATACTTATATACGATAACCGATCAATAATCTTACGAAATTAATAGAAACCGTTCAGAAAATTTATTATCATTTTGGATTTCGAAGAATCTTGCACGGGGTGTATTTATGATCGATATTTACGAGAACAAATCGTACATAATTCTTATTTATTACTTTAATAAGTTCCTTTTTAAGCGTGGAGAAATGACGATCGTAAATATGTAGTTTCGTAGGACCTGTTGATGGCGTGATAAAAGGCGCAACAAGTTTGCAAACAAAAGGGTAAGAGAGAGGGGGAGAGGGAGGAGAGAGAGAGAGAGAGAGAGAGAGAACTCAATCTTGAATTTAGTGGACGTTGTATCGCGAAACAAAGGACAGGAATTTTGTACTCGCAGTAAACATACTTTTACATAACTTCTCCTCAAACGTCCCCCCGCGTTCGATTCATAACTCTAAATTAATCTCTTTCGAGCCGACAAACGCAGCCGCCACACAACAAACAGGAACAACGATGCGAGAACATGTGCACGCGAACGTCCGGAATTTGAAAGTGCGGAAGAAGGAGGAGCGTAGTATGTAGTATGTGTATAAAATGATGTTGAAAGTTTCCCTCCCCCTATCACTCTTTTTCCCTCCCCATTCTTTTTTTTCTACTTCTTTTGTTTTTCCTTCCACTCTCTTTCTCTTTGCAAAATCCACATAACCAATCGTTAGCTATTTAATTGTGTTTTTAAAATTCCAAAGAAACTTTAACTTTTGTATCGCTCGTGTGTGCGTGTATTTGTTATCGGTAAAAAAAAAAAAAGGAATTAATAAATAGATGGCACAACTCAAACGTTTACTTCTTCGAATAGTCCTCGTATATTGGATTGTATTATCAAATAATTCTTTTGTGACTTTTAACGTAATCGTAAGCTTCGCGATAAAACGAAAACATATTAGAAAAAATAGAGAAAAAAAAAGAAATAATAGACCAATTGACTAACGGTTCGTGACACGAAATGCCTTGCAAAGGAGATTATAAGAGATTATAGTATAAAAATATTGAAAAAGAATATTCTTTTTTCTCCGCGTCTATAATAAATCAAATATACAAAAATAGTTATACGAATGATATGTTTTGTAGGGAATATCCTCGTAATGATAATTAGTACACGTTGTGGATAATTAATACAAGAGATGATATGATTCAACACTACCAACAAGAAAGACGATGAAGGTCGTGCCAGCAGAAGCGAGACGACCGTAACCAGAAATTCTTCGAAGCGTAAACGGTGGAGACATTTTCTTCGTTCCTTGTCTTAACTCTCCTATGCATAATTATGATTATCCGCTCGATGATATTTAACGTGAATAAATTTTATACGGGATGGCGCCAAAAATTCTTCGGCTTGTATTTTTACTATCTTAAAGGAAAACAAAAGGTTTGCCTAAGAAGGTCTCAGAAAAAAGTAATCGTCCTCTAAACTTCATCTATGAACTTTTCGTCCAACCTGTACCATAAAACGAAGTAAAGAAGTAAACTCTTCGTATCGAGGGTCCTATGCGCAAAAGAAACTTCTTCATTTTTTATACGAACGTCCCGATCAATATACAAACGTTCTCTCCATCGGCGTGTACTACGATCAAACGAGAGAAGACTGAGAAAAGAAATCGAAGGTCTTACATGATTCACATGAGCAAACTTATTTGCACGCACACCTCTTGGAAATGAATAATAATTTTTGCGGAATTAATTCAAATTTTCTTGGGTAATTTTTTAAAATCGTTCAATTTATCGATCTTCGATAATTTTTCCACGCGGCCCTTTCTTCTTTCCTTTTTCTTTTTTAAGCGTATTAAAGTTTTAATAATACAAAAAAATATATGTACATATATTAAATAAGAATGAAAATACTATGGATTTTCCATGTATTTTTTTTAATTTTATTTTCTTATATAGATTTTTAGTTTATTTTAATTTTTATTATTACTATTATTATTATTATTATTAGTGAAAAAAGAAAAAAAAGTGGAGAAAATTATTAAGAGAGAATGGAACAATAAAATAAAAAGAAATCGTAGTAAGTCACATGACGAAATACAGTACAATTGAAGGCTTCAATAATAATAATAATAATAATAATAATAATAATAATAATATATATATATATATATTATTGAAAGATTGCAATTTAAAAGAGGATTATTCGATGGTCCCATTCAAGGCCTTGTTACGCTACTGGCGCCACTCGACACAATCGGTGCAACATAAATGTTACTATCCAACCAGCGCGACTTCTCTTCCTCGTTGCTCCTCTTGAAGCTTCGGGCATTCGTCATTTAATTGTGTATTCTTTTTTATTCTGTTTTCCTGTTCACCAATACTCGATATTATCTCTTTCCACAAATATACGTGTATATATGCGATTGCATTAGCACAAAATTCGGTTCGTCTCGAACGATACGACTTTTTTTTTACTTTTATTAAAAATCAAATCACTTGGTCAACATTTGTTCAAACTCGATGAACAAATTCAATTCTTGATCTTTCTTCTCGATGAATTAATTTTTTTCTTCTTCTTTCTTTCTTTTTTTTTTTTTTTAATTAAATTCGATTACATCGGAAAAAAAAGGACAAAAAGGAAAAGATAAAAATAACGTCAATACAGCTGTGTCTCATCAAGTGCTTGATACATGAAAGAAGAACGCGTGCATGCACGCATGCATACATTAATAAATACATACACGTGCTCGCGCGCCCATCCCAAGCCAGATACAAAACACATGTATAGCTTTCAAGGTCAATCGGGAAAGAGAGTCCAATCGCAAATTGACGTGTCTCGGATTTATCGACGATGCAGCGGATTTTCTTCCGTTCACGGAGGATTACAAGTACCGTGGTATAATATATTTCTTAGATATATCCGAACGAGTATACGGAACAAAGTACACAATTTATCATCGAAGATATTTCGAAAGAAAAGAACAATAAATGTTGAGAAATATTCCGATAATTAACGAAGCTACGATCATCGAACATTTTGTTCATGATTTGTTCGCGCAATCAAAAAATTTCAAATATTTCTAATAATATTGAGAGGAATAGAAAAAAATAAATAAATAAAAAAAAGAAAGAAAAGGAATTAAGAAAGGGAAAAAGAGAAAGGAAAAAAGAATCTCAATAATTCGGTTTTTTATGAATATGAAACTTTGTGCAACGAATTCAATAATATTTTTCATCGACAGATATCTCTCGGATGAATCATACCAAATACCATATTCTCTTTCTCTTTACTCAACAAAATGACGAGACAAACAGAGAGAGAGAGAGAGAGAGAGAGAGAGAGAGAGAGAGAGAGAGAGAGAGAGAGAGAGAGAGAGAGAGAGAGAGAGAGAGAGAGAGAGAGAGAGAGAGAGAGAGAGAGAGAGAGAGAGAGAGAGACGTATAATTCGATTAGAGACCGAGCATATTGGAAGCAGCAAGCTGCTCATTTTACCACGTTACATAAGCAACCGTAACGGGAGAGCACTGTTAATGCTTACTTCTTACTGTCGAAGAAGAGAGTTCCTATGACTGAAACAACATAGTTTTCATAATATATCGAATGCAAGTTATTCTTAAGATAGGAAAAAATAAAAAAAAATAAAAAAATAAAAAAAGAACAATAAATTTTTATTTACGTGACTTAGCGATAAGTCTAGACTGACCTTGGTTTTATTACGTAAAATAAAGTAGATAAATTAATATACGCACGAAATACCACGTAAAAGGAAAGAAAAAGAAAATAGAAAGGTTTACAAATTCAAGAGAGACAATCATCTAACGGGTGTTTTAAAAATAAATTCATCGTTACCCATGAGGGAACATCCTTTAGGAGCACAAAATTCTCGAAATGGTCTTATTAAAGTCTTAAAAAAAAAAAAAAAAAAAAAAAAAAAAAAAAAAAAAAAAAAAACAAATAATAGTCAGTTAATTTAAAAGCTCGACTCTGCGCAAACTGTAAATCTTCTATTACGGCAACGATGATGTAACACAACGCATTCGCTATGCGTCCGTCGTCTCTTCGAAGAAACAAAAAATACCAAGCGTAGAGAATTAGTTAGTGTTAGAGTTAGAGTTAGAAAGAGGAGGAGGGCTGAAGTTGAATCTGAAATGGTGCACGTCATTTATCGTTATTCTGTGATATCCCGGTCAAATCGTTTTCCATAACTATAGAACTATAACTATAGAACTATAAGGTAGGATTATTTTCGAAGAAATGAAAGGTAAAATAAATTTTACAAGGTATTCCATCCTTAAGACGGTAACTAGTTAGCTCGTTCACAAATTATATTTTTCTTAGACAAATGTGTTTCGAATACCATTACAATCTTGCTTTAACTATTTCCTCACGGTACATTTGTTTAAGTACATCCGATAAATGTGTTTATTTTGCATTAGGGCCTGTAAGTTCAAACACAGCTAATAAAACAAAATTAGTTTTTAGAGTCCGATCAATTCCGAGATCGTTTTATATTTCGCGAATGTATGTATCTGTTCTACGAAATTATTTGAACTAATGAACAAGGTTAACCGATTTCCGTCTTAAGGACAGAACGGCATACCACTTAAAAAAAAAAATTATTATTATTATTAATTATTATTATATAACATTTTATTTCTAATTTAAATTATTTTTTTCTTTTTATCTCTTTTTCATTTTCTTCTATTAAAGAATAGCAGCGACAGCATCTCGGAACTTCGTTAAGATAGTATCCTAATTTTAAAAGTGGAGATAACGATCTTATCGCAAGGTCAGCATATTACTCCTTTGGCACGTGCTCGAGTATATCCATCTACTTGGTTTTTACTATCACCCCTTTCGAGTTCTTGTATCACGCAAGAAACGGATCTCGGAATTTAAGTGGATCACGTGCTCTGTTGTAAAAACATCGATTTTTTTCCATTCTAATCTATTCCTTTAACTATCTCGCATTAATCACATAATAACAAATCAATTTTCCTTATCTTTCTCTTAAAAAGAAAAAAATCTTCATTTTTAATTATCAATAAATAATTTTTTCTTCGTCAAGAAAAACTACGTAACTCGTACATATATATCACATACACACATAAACGGTCGAGTGTGTATATATATATATGTATATATATATATATATATATATATATATATATATATATATATATATATATATATGTTCATGACTTTCCAAATCAGTGGAGCAAGGCAGCCAGTGAAAGAAAGGTGCGAGCATCTCGGTTTCTTTATTTTGAAAGCGTTAGAAAGCTTTGATTCACTCAGCTGGATCACTACATTGTTGAAAGTTGGAACGATTTGTGATAAAACGTCTTATGTGTAATCTGATTGAGAACGAAGACGAAAGGAAAAAGCATATATAAATAAATAAATAAAAAGAGTTGAAATACATAGGCAAATAATAATGCAATAAGAATATGTGGATGAAAGATGATCGCGAAAATTAATTGTCGCTTTTCGATCAGGATTATCGATCTTATTGGTAAAGAATGCTCTCTTATCTAAAACTCAACAAACAATTCTAATAAGCAAGAAATATGCGATAAGATATAGGTGTTAAACACAAAGTATACTCGTACGTAATACGGATAAGGTTTATAAAAGAGAAAAAGAAAATATTATAATCGAACTTGAAGTGATTGATGTCGAATGTAAGTCATAAAAACACTTCCATAATTTAAAGACGCTCATGAAAAATTTAAATTTTTTTCCAGGGCATAATTTTCGTACGTTATTCCGCAAGACTCGCGAAAATTTGAAATTTTGAACGAAGGTGCATTGACAACAGTGGACCTATTTTACAAGTCAAGTCAGAAAAGTAATTAGCCTCGGCCATTCAATATATAATTACATAGAAAAGCAATTGTTTTTATTCGATAAGGAACGGTGAGTCATTTTTTATTTGCAGTCATTCCTCTCGAGTTCTTACCTCATCTATGTTGATGTAACTACGCTCTTGTGTTGTAAAAATAACAGAAAAAATATATAAAAAAAGAACGATTGGACATAAGTATTATTCGAACGTGTGATGTGTAACATTTATCTTTTTTGTTTTTTTTTTCTTTTTTTTTTAAAGAGACAGAGAGATAGATAAAAAGAAAAAAGAAATCGAAGAAAGATAACGTGTTAATCAAAAGAAAACGCGATGGACATAATTCACAAATTTATCGAGAACGATTACGAAAATACATATTGATTCACTTGTGTCAATGAATACAATCGAAAGAAAACACATCAAGAATGATGATCAGCTGAGAAAGAAAAAGTAATGTTTTCTCTGAATTGACGTCATCAGAGTTTGTCTGGATGATAGGTTTTATGAAAATCGCATTAACAACTTCGTGACATGAACTTTGATATTTATATGGACAAAATGTTTCAAAAATAAGCGATTAATGATGATCGACGTTAGGAGTAAAAAATCTATAATGTTCATTTTTTTTAAAGTTTTATTACTTTTTATTTAGCTTTGGATTCAAAGGATCCCTTAAAAAAATATTATTTAGATGAGTTTTATATCACGAAGTTGTAATATAATTTTTATAAGTTACATACATACGTACATGTATAATCGAAGTTTCAGGTAGAAGTTCGTGAAATTGCATAAGATTGCATAGCATTATGCCCCGTTATTGAAGTTCAGTTACAGTTCAGTTGCAAATGTAATTTCAGAGAGAAAAAGAGAGAGAGAGAGAGAAAGAGAGAGAGAGAGAGAGAGAAAAGGAGATGAATAATGAGAAGGAAGAAACATTCCATTGACTTTAAAAAGCATTTAGTAAAACACATCGAAAAAAAAGAACAAAGAATTTTCTATTTGCGTTCTAATTGCTTCGTAACGACCGTGAATTCATAGCCATTCGAGAAGTTCTGCTAACGATAACGATAAGGCAAGTAAGTAATCGTACATAAGTACATACCTAATCCTAATTGGGAATTATTTTATGTTTGCATCTCTTATCGAAAAAAAAAAAATTACATATATTGGATACAACACGATTACTATCATTCACAAATATATTACGAATAAAAAACTTGATCTGATTTTATTTCAGATTTAAATGTGATGTCACTCGAAGAGAATCTCGCATCAGATTCAAATTTATACGTATTGATGGATCTCTACATGGAAAGTACGCTTGAATATCAATGAATAAACGATATTGGAAAACCTATTCCCAAGGTTTTTTTTCTTTTTTTGATATGACTATTTTCACGTTGAATTCTTATATTTTCGTTTGAAAATTTCGAAAAAGTTGAAGCCGAGTGGGATAACTCCTCATACAAATAAAAAAATGATTTTTTTTATTCATGGTATAAGGTAAAAAAAAGAAAATACCATAAAAAGAAAGGAAATAAATGCTAATTTTTGAATGCAAAAAATTACTTCATGTTCAATTTCATTGCTAATAGTGATAATATTCCATTGCTAATCATGACACCTTTATCATCTTATCTTTCTCTTAGAACACTTTTCCTTGCTTTGCCATCATATTTACTCACTAATCATATAATTCTATATTACATGAATTCTGATTATCTAGTGGGAACAAAAAAAAAAGAAGTTACATATACATATAACTATAAAACCATTGTATTATAAATTATTAGACTATAGATATTTATATATAATTACAGAACTATATTAACTATTAATTATTATTATTATTATTATTATTATTATTATTATTATTATTATTATTAATGCAAAAGAAGGTAATACACACACACACACACACACACACAAAATGAAACCTCTCATGAAGGACAAGAAGGATCGATACGATAAGTCTTAATAATTTTTTTTCTTGGTCAATCGTTTGTATATCTCCTTCGATTTCGTTTGGAAATCTCAGCACGTATACTTTTCGAACGTAAAACAAATTTAGGTTAAGGCCTCCACAGTCTGAAATATACATACACATACATACTACCAACCAACCGACCGACCACCAACCAACCAGCCAACCAACCGGCTTCTCTCGTTTCTCAAAGCAATAAATAAAATCATGCGTAAGGTTACAATCATTACACGAAGTTATACTATGGTTGATTTAGGCAGCCATATCATAAATAACTTAAAAATAACCTATGAACACGATCCACCTTCGCATATTTGAAAGATCGACAAATTATAGAAATAAAACTAAGAAAAGTTGTCTCTCTCTCTCTCTCTCTCTCTCTCTCTCTCTCTCTCTCTCTCTCGCCCTCTCTCTCTCCTTCCTAAGTTCGATACTTTCGTTCAATTACGTAATTTTAATCGTACAAACATTCTTCCTACAAAATATTGTAAATGCATTATGCATAATGCATTCTCATTGAGACACCAAAACCTAAATGCAAATGAGAGCTTCGTTTCTTGAATATCTTATTGTCGATAAAGATATTGTAATATTGTATTATTTAAACTTATAAAACTATGTAACATGTGAAGAGTAAATAACATAATCGTGCATATCGATAATAATCGATTCTACGATCTTTAAACGTAAATGAATGATCTCCGTATTTTAAGTTTTTCTATTTTGTCAAAAAAAAAGAAAAAATTAAAAAAACCCATTGTAATGTTGTATTATTCAAAATTACAAAACCATTTTTAACGTGTTAGGAATAAATATATATATATATATATATATATATATATATATATATTTATATATATATATATATATCGATTTGTACTGTTTGTACTATATAGTTATATCGTACATTGTAGAAATATCGTATATGATAATAATCAATAATACGATCGTATCAGGTCATTTCGTTTTCCAAAGAAATATTTGGCGCGAAACTCGCGCGTCAAAGCGTCGTCCTGATGTGACACGCGACCATCGAACGGACCAATAGCGTTGCAACGCGCCATGCGAGATTTAACGTGAAAGCGATCATGCGTAAGCCGAGAGTAAATCGATCGATGCCAAAGGGATTAAAGTCGTTTGAGAAAGAGAAAGAGAAATACGAACGAAATCGATTTGTCGAAACGATCGTATGATATGATAAAAAACGTCCGAAACAAATATAAAAATAGAAGCGTTATCATAGAAGATATAATAAGATATACGTGTATATATACATGTAATATGTAAGGAAAGAAAAATAAAAGAGGAATCATGATAGAAAACGTGGCATGTATTAGACATCGAATGAACGGAACTTAGAGAAGAAAAGAGAAGGGGGAGAAAGCTTAGTGGAGGGAGGGAGAAGTAGGCACAAGCGAATGCATCGTCGTCGTCGTCGTCGTCGTCGTCGTCGTCGTCGTTGTCGTCGTCGTCGTCGTCGTCGTCGTCGTCGTCGTCGTCGTCGTTGTCGTCGTCGTTGTCGTCGTTGTCGTTGTCGTTGTCGTTGTCGTCGTCATTATCATTATTATCATCATCATCATCATCATCATCATGATCATCGTCGTTCTTACTCACCTTTATGATCTTGTACTTCTTTTTGGTAGCCTGGTTGAGATCCTCGTGGACCTTGTCAAGCAGCCAGAGAAGGAACTCCTGAGCGTCGTGTTGAAGATTACCGCGATATTGGCTACCATATTTATCAACAACGCTCTTAAAAGCGGTGCTCATCTCCGGGTCATATTGGCAACTCCAAATTGCTTTCAGAAGTAAAGCTAGCTGTTCCGTTATTTCACCTTTCGTGCCGTACTTCTTCGAATTAAGTTTGTTACGTCGCGAGAGATCGACCTTGTATTGGTCGAGAACGAAATACTCGGCTAGTATGTCTGTGTGCGAGAGACACTGGAGTACAGCGTTCATGAAGCACGTGTTGCCGTGATTGCGCAGACCTATAACGCCGGGTACTCTGTCCGGTGGTATGTGTGCCGGCCTCGGTGGTGGCACTCGAATATCCGTCGCACTAGAACTTAGCTCGTCCCTGTGAGAGTTTTTGTTCTGCGTACCTACGTTCGACATGTGTTGCATAATCTTGATGAACTTCTTCCAGGATGACATTACGAATACTTTCTTGCTGGCAGATTTCTCTTGGTGGTATGCCTGTTGGTTATTCCCAACGTGCAATCTTCCTACGTTCTGCTGCATGCTGTTATCGACCGTATTATATTGTTGCTGATGTTGTTGTTGCTGTTGCTGCTGCTGTTGCTGTTGCACGTTGTTCTTAGAATATTCTTTTGCACTGGCAGCGCCGTTGACGTCCTTGGGATCACGACTCTTGTTCGTTCGACGCTTCGACATTCTCGTGGCACTTTGTAATAAATTCCTCGGAAGCGTGAACGTTCGCTTTAGTTTCGAACCAGAGTCTCGGGTTTTGGTATCGTTAGATTTAACAACCTCTTCCACGCCCAGCTCGCCCTCCGACACGGATTTCATCACCGCGCTCGGGGGATTTTCGGTGGTCATCGCCGGCCCACCAACAGACCGGTCTTACATGGCCTCAAACGTAAGGCCCCTCGCATCACGTTTATTTACACGGTATTCACTAACCGCCCCGTACACTTAACATTACTCGTTGCACATCACTGAACGATACGCCACGATGTATACCTCGTCGTCGTACGCGTAGCCCGCTCGCACGCGCTGCGCCGGCCATTTGCCTTTTAGCGCACGACTTCCACGATTTCACAGCGCCCCTCGGACAAGAAATTGACAATTCGAGATAGACGAGATACGTAATAATAATTTCCTCGATGACGACGCCGTACATGACAAAAATCGAAATTACAAGGCAACGTTCAGTTTACTCGGTCGGTAAAGAAGAGCATTCGTCGTTTGCCCAATGTATTTAGTTGAAACCTATTATGAGATTTTCTTTTCAATCCGTTCGTCCGATAGTGGCGCTGTTGTTCCATTTCTATTTACTTATCGATAGATTGGAACAATCAATGGTTGAATTAATGCGCGCGAATTTTTAAAACTTTATCGCGTTAATTTAGCGCGAATTGCAAAAGTAACACCACCAAGGTGAAGCGTTCGTTTCGATGATCCAAATGTATTAAAGAATTATTATGATAGAATGTAATGTAGAAAGGATAGATTTTCGATATTATTTTTTGTCGTGTATTTTAATAAAATTTGTGAAATTTACTTGATCCTCGTTGTATAAAGATGTGAATAATTACACTACACAAGTACATACTTTGATTTTGATTCATACATGCTTATCAAACATAAATATACACAATATTAAAGTTTTTCTACAATATTTAATTCTAATACTCTTCTAATTATATACTAAACATTTATTATTTGATTTATCACTTTATAATAAATGAATATAAATTGTATAAATAATAGATATATAAAACTATGTAGTACTCGAAGGGCTATCAGGTGACATCGAGATACAAAAATCCATTGGTGTGGTTTCTCTCTTATACGGAATATTTCTGATATGCCAGCATTGTTTTTCTCCATGTTGTCCGCATTTTCTGCAGCTTCTATTATTAGATAATTCAATTCTCTTTTCTGCTACTTCATCTAGATCGATGATGTTTATCACATTTTCCTTTGTTTTCAATATCTTGGCTTGTTTCTTTTTGATATGCTGATTTGTATATTCAGATTCCACTTTTGCAGAATGCAAAAAAGTTTTTTCAATATTGTCAACATTTTGATCAAGATTTATATTATTCTCATATTCTGAAAAGAAAGTTGAAGTTGATTCATTACTGATGTTTAATGGATCGTTTGCTTCCATCGGATTATTTATTTCATATTCTTGCTGATATATCAATTCGTTTTTTATTTGTGCACTTTCTATTCTATTTTCACTTTTTTCAGTTTGATGGCAAATATTATCGACATGTTCATTATCTGTTTCCTTTTTCTTTGTACCCATTATATCAGTCAATGTACTTTGTTTTGTTATTTTTTCCTGATTAGGTACAGATTTTAAATTATTTGATAGCTCCATCGTTTTTTTGGTCTTGTGAAATACTAATTTGGTTTGTTTAAATTTCTTACTACTTGGCGTCAGTGTGACTTGAATTTTGTATGGTATCGTATTTAAATTAGTATTATCACTCTTATCTATTTGGGAATTATTCTTTGGTGTCAAGCTCATATTGTTTATAACTTGCAAAGGTGTTTTGCTCAATGCTTTTCCTTTTCTTATACTACGTAAATTATTTCTTGTTTTTAAATTATTCAATGGTGTAGCTGTTTTGGATTGTGCGTTCTTCTTAACATTCTTTGTTTTACTCGTATTACATTTTTTATTTCTAGATGGAGTTCTATATAAAAATATTGAATGAACATTACTTGTAGAATCTTTAGTAACTGCAGAATTTGTTTTATCAGACATCTCCTGCTTACTGTCGTTTCTTGAATTGTTTATTGTACTCGTGCTTTCAGAAGAAATATCCATACAAATGTTTCTATTAGAAATGATATTTCTAGAATGTGATTTGTTTCTACTAAATATAGGACTTTCTGGCGTAGTACGTACATTTTCAAATATATTTTTATTGATCAATGATTCCATACTAGAATGGAGATCCAAAGTACATTGTTGCAAAGTATTCTCCATTGAATGAACTGAATCTGTTGTATGCGGTTCTTCAGAATACATGCTTCCTGAGGATTTATTATTTTCATCTTTTTCTCTTTCCATCCGAGTCTTTTCTTCTGACGATGATCTAGAATTAGCTTCTTGATATTGTTTTACAAAATCTAAGTAGGTGCCCCATATTTTTGTGTACTCCTGCAATGCTTCTTGAAGAATAAGATTAAAGCGTTTTGTGGCCACTTTCGCTGCTTCTTTTTCCATAAAATAATTAAGTGGTGGAAGACTCGCCATTGTAAGAATATTATTAATTAAGGTTAGAACTTATCGAACAACTTAGTTTGCACTTTTATTTTTACTTTATGGATATCAACAAATTCTGTTACGAACGTACCATATTCCTATAACCATACTTGAACAATGAATAAGCTTACAAAAATGCATTCTAACTGATAAGAATTCAATACTTCGATTTGTAACATCAACGTTCGATATATATATATATCGATGTTGGATCTATATCGATTCACATAGATCAATACGAGATCCCAATAAGAAAAAGGTAGATATGTATTTCTGGTCGACAGACAGAAGTGTGGAAATAATAATTATTAGTTTTCCAAGAAAGCAAATATCATAATATTTAAAGTGCAATGTAAAATCAGGTGTTAGATTTCGGACGTGAAAGTTGATAACATATGTCTCGTCCCATTGGACTTACAAAATATGCATTATACTTAAATTATAAATAATCTTCTTTTTTTCGGAAATAATGACTCATATTAAATAAAAAATTGTTATTTTTTAATTTTTCATATATTATTATAATCTTAGGTAAAAAAAGCGGAGAAAAAGAGAAATTAGATAAAAATTTGACTTATACTCTTTTGCTCGCTTGCCAGAGATATAAATATGAAGTATAAATAGAGAAAAATTAAATAAACCAAATAATTATTACAATATACTTATCATTTGATTAGTTTTGTCAAAAAAAAAATAATTGGTTGAATAACTCAATTAATATTACTTTTCTCATAACACTCCTTTCGTAATATACATTCTACTTCTATTTCTACTTCTAATCCACTATAATTATCCAGATACCTAATATATCAGGTTACATTTCCATATAAAAATTTCAGAAAAATTATATAGCACATAAGTTTTATTTGTATATAAATCATCATTTTTTTTTTTTTCCTAAACAGGAAAACAATGATAACGATTAGCTTTCCCTTGAAAGCATACGATGTTTTTGTGTTGAAACAATTTTTTCGATCGATAATCGTATATTCCATTGCAGTTCTTTTTATTATCCAGTCAATGTATTTATTCTTCGCAAGAGTTCATTAAAGGATGAATAGAAACTGTAGCACCTGCACAGCTTACTGTGTTCAATATATAATCCTGGAAGTTACTTTCAATAGTCCACATGAGTCTTTTGGAGCCAGGTACAACTTGTGTCGATAATCGACAATCACCTTCTTTTTGTACTAAAAGGAAGTTCTCTTGTATGAACGGTGTTTCTGTATTCCACATATAAATATCAGATTCACCTAAAAATGATATTTAAAATATTATATATATATATATATTTTTTTTTTGATTTTACACACACACAATATTTAATCGATCAAATCGATCTATACCTTTGTTTCGGAAGAAAATGGCCGGTCCATTGTCGCTACCAAGTAAAACAATTTTCTGATGTTTTAGACCAACTTCTTCGATCGATCCATTTAGATTACCACTTCTCAAATTAGCAGCTCTAATACCAAAAAGTCTGCTAGATCCTAGGTACGTGAAGTATACGACGGATGTACCGTCCGATTTTCGAACAAGTACCATGTACAACACGTCGGGCTTATCCAAACCGGCAGACACAGTATTCGGTAGAACTACTCTGTTTCCACGATCTGCTGTGACGTTATAAATGATGATAGCTTTGTTTATTGCATCAGAAATATATATATAAACTTGGCCATCTTCTGCATAGTCAACGAGCATATATTGGAGATGAGATAATGGAAGTACAAATTGACTTAAGTCAATGATTTTAATCACCTAAGAAGAAAAAGAAGAAGAATTGCAAATTAAAGATACTATTTCAAACGTGATCGTAGTAACAATTTACATTCGAACAATTTTATACGCATATATTCAATCAAGGTGATATCTATTTGATGAAGTAAAAACTTCGTCAAGTACATACCTTGCCAGTTTTAACATTAATTCCAACTACTTTAGCAGGACACCTTCTAACTGGTTGAGTCATCGTGTTAACGATACCAGTATCAAGAACCCAAAGAATATCTTGAATGTCGAGTACGATGTCAATGACACTTTGTAGTGCTTCACAATTACCTTCTTCTTGTATTGCCCAACAAGGAAACGGCAGAATCATTGGTGAGCAGGTTTTACTTTTCAATGATATAGCACCCAAGGTGAATGGTACACCAGGTTTATAACGTGGTAGAGCTAGAATCGCATCGTCCTTGTAAATTTGCATCCTTGTTGATATTACATTTCTAGCCACGTAACGGCCACTTGTCTCGTAGATATTCTTCGTGCTTTGACAAGGCCACTCAAGACTGTGTCCATTGAGAGTGAATGACAATTCTGGTAACAACTGTTTGTCGACAATTCCCGTTGAAAAGCTTACTGCTAGTATTGTCAGACAGACTATGCTCCTTAGGAGCCTCTTCATCTTGATTCTTATCTTGGATATACAGGAAAAATACTTCGTTGATCTCTTCCTCTCTCTCTTCCTCTCTTCCTCTCTCTCTCTCTCTCTCTCTCTCTCTCAAAACAAAATTTATATTTTTCTTATTTTTCACAAATTAACGAGTAATACTTATGACGAACGATAGCTTATGTATTTTAATTTAAGAATTTTATTCTTTACATACATTCACGACGTCTTACAAATATACGAATGTAATATCCGTCGCGTCGTTGATATATATATATATGTCATGCAGTGGCATAAACATCGTATTTCTTTCTTTTCTCTCATTATTTCGACATACATTTTGCAACGTTCGTATTATTTGATATTTGCAGATGTTAATGGTTAATATTATGATTTCATCAAAATATTTTGAACGAGTAACGTAAGAGATGTCAAGGATTCAGGAAGTTCGTGGAAGGAAGTTAGCAAAGAAAAGGAAGTACTAATTTTATAATTAAATATTTCATATTTGTTTAAATTTGCTAAAATTCAATACATTGTTGATTCTTTGCACTTTTTCCGTACAATACGGAAGTAAGAACGCTTTAGGAAGTTATAATCGAAGTAGGTAAAAAAGAGGTGGGTTCTAGTACATTATTCACTTGTTTTAGTCATTATTACTTGTTTATCTATTTTTTTTTTTTCATTAATTTTAATTATGCAATATCGTTGATGATGAAAAATATAATTTTTATAATTAGTCAAATCAAAACTCGGTTTGATTCCGGTGTGCAAGAACAAATGGACAACAAACATTTCTTAAAAACGAATAATTTCACTATGTCAGCATTGTTGTCAATCAACGAAGTATATAAATGGCATAACCCTGAATATTTCTTAGTTCTTCATCACGGTTCGGTCGAAAGGGAAGAGAGAGAGAGAGAGAGAGAGAGAGAGAAAGAGAGAGAGAGAGAGATAGTCTTGAAGAGTTAGTAATAAGATTAAATAATTATGTTATTCAAATTTACGGTGGCGCTTTCAATCTTCATCATATTTGCCACCGCAGACGATGTAGAAGAATATGATAATCATAACGTCCAGTGGGTTGGTGGATCATTTGAATGGCCTTGTACAACTACGAAGAGTATGTTCAAGAATAGCGGTCGCTACATCTCAAAGAACGTGATCGCAACAAGAGTTGCAATTTTCATGGATGATGCTATTTTGGCTCTACCAAGGTAAAATATAACAAAATTTTTAATATTTTATATTCTTATGTTCCTAAAGTATTAATGAAATATTTGATCGATCTTTGTTAAAGATTTAAGTCTGGTGTCCCAGCAACTTTGGCTAGAGTCTCTCTCAAGAACAAAAACTGTCAAGCTAATCTCTATGCTTTTCCATGTTGGTCTGTTCAAGAGGAAGGTACTTTGAAAGCATTGCAAAATGTCGTAGATATTTTCTTGGATCCCCAAGATATTCTTTGGGTCTTGGATACGGGAGTAATCCATACGTTGGAGGAATCTGTACGTATATCCCCACCAAAAGTTGTTGCAATCAACTTGAAAACAGGCAAGGTAAGATCTGATAGTTTATCTTTCTATTGAAGCAACATTTCTATCTTTCACGACAGCACAACAAGGTGCTGTGAAAGTTTTTATATGTACATTATAGTAGAAAGCATGCAAAAAATCATGCGATATCGTCACGGGACGAGATATTTTACGCTGTTCACTATTAACGTTACCAAATCATTTTTGGCTCTAAATTTGGGGCAAAGAATATTATTGAAACGATTAATCTCCGATCTCTTTTCTTTATCTTAGTGCCTAATCGAAAGACATTATTCGTTTTCATTTACTTTCGATCGAGATCCGTAAAGACTTAAATTGAAATATGTTTTCTTATCGCCTGCAGCTCGTGAAGACGATTGAACTCGACGGTCTAACTACATCTTCTTCTCGACTTCAATACGTCGTTGCTGACTACAGTCCAGATGGACGTGTCCTTATCTACGTGTCCGATGCTGCAACGAGAGCAATCTTGGTCTACGATGTTATGTCTGGTCATGGTTATAGATTCGTTCTGCCCAAAACTGTAACCACAGGCTCTTCTCGAAGAGATGTACTATACTTGGCTCTTATTCGTCATGCCGATGGTAGTACTTGCCTTCTGTTTACTTATTTATCAGGCAGTCGTATGTTCTCCATCAAGACGGAATATCTTCGTAACGGTTCAGCGAATGACAAAATTCAAGATATTGGACTCAAGCCTAAACGTTTAGTAATTCTAGGCACGGACAATGGCAATGCTCTATTCTTCAGATACGAAGGCGAACCTATCGTTCAAAGATGGGACACTAGTACTGCCTTCCAACCTGAGAATTTCCAAAAGGTTTACAGCAGTGCCGCTTGTTCTCTGGCAACTCAAGTTATTCCCGATTATAAGAGAGGTAGTATGCGTGTATTGGAATCTAACTTCCCAGATTACATACAAGGTACCGTTGGATGTGGAGCCAATCAAGCCCTTAATATTATGTAAAATATATTTTAAAATTGGACAAAAAAGAAAAATGAAAAAAAAAAGAAAGAAAAAAATAAAATACATGTATAAGATTAAATCGTATTGATATCATATAACACCCGAGATCCACTGAACTATTAGATATTATCTATTATTTATTAATATATAAACGAATAAAGATTTACATCCGAATATTCAATACGTACTTACCTTAGTTGGAACTAATCATGATCTTGTGGACTACTAAAACGATTTAGAAACGTAACCTTTCTCTGTTGTTAAAGCCACTCCTATGAGGTAAAGGTTCATTCACACCACAAATGTTTAAATTTTGAATGTCTAGTAATGATATTAGATACGTTGTTAGATATTTAAAATTCTATTAGATATTATATATAACATTTCGTAAGAATAAGTAAAAGTTAACTTTCGAAGATATCGCATGGCAAAAGAATGTGGTTTTACTTTCATCAAATTCCCAATAGAAAGTGTCAAGTAAATGACACCTTTATTAGAGTATATTACTTTCGTTGAAAATTAATACTCGCGATAAAATTTAGTTTCTTGTAAAATAATACGATTTGATATAAGAAAGTAGGCAGAAGTATTCAATTACTAACTCGAAGTTAATTACACTTATGGTGTGTACGCACTATAAACAAATCGTTGCTGACCACTACATCCAGGGGAATATATTAATGCGTATGTATTTGGTTGTGACGACTATAAGAACACGAATGACTCGCTAGTCTCGCGACTATTGAATCAAATTCACGCGTTTAAAGTAATAGCAACTTTCTTGAAATCCAGACATTGGCTCAATATAGCTTTTAAGGACCCCAAGGGACCGCCCCTTCATCCCGCCTATATGTAAATCCACCATTAAGACTAAATATCACGATATTGACAAATTCCAGTTGCTGAGTTTGGTCGCTAAGTTTGGTCACCTGGTTTGGTCACCTGGTTTAGTCGTCTGGTTTTTTGTCTTTTATCAATCTTGATGACAGTGCGCACGCAGCCTTACTACTTGAAATATCAATTTTTCAACCGTTTCTATGAATTAATTTACAGGATAATAATAGATCGAGTAGTAATAGATGGAATTCATTAACCTCGAAAGTATTAATGGAAATACTTTTCATCGAGCCATTAAAAATAATTGTCTTCTTTTTTATAATAAGGTCTATTATGAGCTACTGGTTTGTTATTATAATGTCATTATTTATCGTTAGAATAAGATAGTAAATGGTAATAGCGCAATACAAAATACAAATATTATACAACTATCTAAACGCGTTTGATCAAAAGGAGCAACAGCGTTTAACTTTTAACTAGTTTGAAAAATGTATGTGTATATATATGTATATATATATATATATATATATATATATATATATATATATATACATACATAGTATATACATATATTATATGTTTTATATAACTTCAATACAGTTTTGTGCAGCATGAAATGTAATAAAAAAATAATATTTTACTTCTTTGATACGATTGATTGGCATTTCGTAATTTTTGCATACAATGCTTATACTAACTTTTTTCAGATATTAAATTAGATATTGAGAAAAGAAATAATTATCGTGTTCTATAAATTTTTCTAGTTACGATAGACGAAGAAACGTGTTCTTTATATAACAGAGTTTTCATTTTTAATTTAATTTTAAATTTAATAAAAATATATTGTCTATAATTTATAACGACTTAATAAATGATTTCTATTTAATTGTTTTGTATTTTGCTCATAGAATCTTAATGAATAATTTTTATCGTAGAAAAAATATATCAAATTACTCGTACGAAGATTTAAAAAAATATAATCTCTTGAAAGCAAGATCGTGCAATTTCAGTTGTAACGTTGACAGAAAAACTCAAAGCCTTTTCTACTCTACCTACTTTCCTCTCTACCGAATCTATAATGAGGCAATAAATTGTTTACTGTCTGGCAATGTGCGATAGTAATCACATTTACATCGTACAGTACTATACCGAGTAAAAAGGGAAAGTAGAACAGAAAAAATAGAAATTTTTATTTTGCAAAATCAACGGAAAATGTATTGTGAATTTGTATTGTTTTCAAAAAAATTTTTCATAACCTTAATGGTTTATTCCAATGTATTCAGTACTAATCTATTGTACACATAGCACTAATCAATTAAAAGAAATTCTTTTTATAAAATAACTATCAAAACTTTTAGATTTACACTTTTAGACTAATAATAAGGGCCACTAATAGCGATATTTGAAAAAACAATCAGCGATCGAATGTCGGTATATAATTAGTGTCAGTTAAGATCATAATTAATTATATTCACGCAACATGCGGAAAAACGTATATATGTATATGTATATGTGTATATATATATATATATATATATATATATATATATATATAAATATATAAATATATATTATATTTATATATACACACGTTCGTAATGATTTCTTATCAGATAAAAAATTCTTTCGAACATGTAACGTCGAAGCGATTATATTTCCGTTATGGAAATCGATGTCTCTTACAAAAGTTAATCGTTACTGCTTCTGTAACAGGGAGGAGTATTGAAAATAGCTAGCCTGTTTGGAATTTCTACTATTCCGGACAATGTTTCTTTTGCACGCTTCACCGAGCTCGCACGAACTTTCCACCGAATCGACCGACACAAACATACGTCATTTACCGTTGAGTGAAATGAGATACAAAACTAAAGAAAAAAAATCGACAGCGGAAAATCAAGTAAATAAAGAACTCGACCAGGGTGGTTTTTATGGCTAACTTACATGAAAAGCTTCAATATTTAAAATTTCAAAACAACAACAGCAATATAAAATAAGATGGCTGAATTAATATATTACATTTTAATGATCATTATCGTACGTCAAGCGTCAGTGAAACTTTCATTTTTTCTATAGAAATCGTTAACTAACGTTCGCCTTTTCGTATTATAACATCAACTAGTTTCTAATCATTATATTATTTATAATATACCTATTAATATACTATCTATCATATGAATATCTATAGTTCAGTTTTCTGCTTTTGTTTTCTTTCACGTGCGTTCTCGTATTGACTTAAAAACGATTCGACCGATCACACATCGAAAGGGAATAGTCAAACGCGCGTGTATATTTATTTATTTTTTTCTTTCTATGATTCGTGACTACTACTTTATATACATACGTCTCGTTTATATTTCCATGTAGATTTACTTTATGAGTTTTCATCTACTGTTTTGTTATTTTCATGATATATATATATATAGATTTAACGGTATTATAAAGGTATAGTAAAAGCAAAGACTATGTGGATGTCCTTGGACCAAGTCGCGATCGAAAGTTCTGCAGAACTATTATAGTAGGCCGCGCCCTATCCTTTATATATATATATATATATGGTCCGTGGAAATAAAAGAGAATTATCAAAATTCGCAAAACAGGCGAAAGATGGTATGCCAGGTTTCTCAATAAAATTGTATAAATCGGATCATTATACACTTACAATTTAAAAAATTAAGCCAAATAAAAAGTACTTCTACTAAGCTCAAAGTATAGGGATCAGTTTCTATAATAATACTAAATTCAGCGTAGATATGACGTATCAGATAGCATGAAAGTATTCCGTAAAATTGAAATCTCAAAGTTGGCTCGTGCAAATTTTCTTTAACAATCTTGATTAACTGGAATAAATTCATTGTGTTATATAAAGAAACAACCGGTGAACAAATTTCTAGGCAGCAATTTTTATTTCTATTGGCTGAAGATCTTTCTGGCGATTTTCAAAGTATGCAACAGAAAGAACAAGAAGATATACAGGAAAAATCAATGAATGTAGGCTTAGTTTCATTTGTGAGAAAAGAGAGTTAAATGAGATATTATAAAGAAAACAAGACTACAAAAATTTGTTTCAAATGCAAAAAATATCAGAAATAAATGGAAATTTTGTTCTTTTATTTTCATACATTTTTTTATTTGAATAAATAAACAAATCACAATCGTTATTTGGAGAAAATTGTTTTATTTACACACCAATTGGTATGCTATATATATATATATATATATATATATATATATATATATATATATATATGTATATGTATATATATATATATACTATATGTATATTATATATAATACTAAATGGCATATCTTTTGCTATAAATACAATACATATGACTTTGAAGGTGGGTCATTTGACCCGTTGTGGTGGAAATCGGTATACATGAAGCATCGGTACGTTTAGAGTTAAAGAAAGAACCTTATTTAAAGATTTTAATAGAGCAAGCAATTCCATCTGGACAACACCTAATTGGCAATAATTTGACATCTATGGAGGATAAAGACACAAAACACAAAGCTATAATATGTACGAACTATTTAAAACAATTATGAAAAGATTCTAATTAAAAAGTAATGGAATGGCCAATCCAATTTCCCGATTCGAACCCTATTGAAAAACTGTGGGATCACTTGGACATACAGGTTAGAAAACGATGTCCAACATCTTTGGGAAATTTTGCAAGCCAAATGGTTCAAGATTGAAAGTGAGCTGTTGAAAAATAATAAGTTAATAGCTAGGATGCCATGATTCGTAACGCGATCATAAAAGCACGCGGTGGATATATAGACGAAAAAAAATATAATTATTTTTTGTTAATATTGGTGAGATATTTATTGAATTATCATTAAAATATGTTTTCTAACATTGTAAAAAATAGTATACACAAAAATGAATCAAATTTACCAAAGATTTCATAACTTTTTTCATGGAAGTTATAAGAATAAGGAAAGTATCCACATACTTATGAGCGGAAGTGTATATATATATGTATATATTCTTTTTTTGACTATGCCTGTAAGTGTTAAAATTTCCATAAACGAACTCAAGGCACTTATCTAATTAGAATCGACAATTTATTTTTATAAGTAGTGTAAAGATATCATTTCGTAATGATACGAGTTAATTGGCTACGAAATCGGCCAGACTAACCAACGTTATATGTCGAGTCAGGAGTTTTCTCGATCATATCGATATGAGTATGTATATATGAACATGTAAGTATTAGTATACCATAAGGATATTTAGAAGACAATATACCGTAACATGTATAAACATGTATCTATTGTGCATACCATTGCTAATTAGTACTAACATAGGTGATCATTATATCATATCCGGTTTTTTATTTCGTAAAGACATTTTTTTTCATACATTTTTTCTTAAAAATCCTTTATCTTTAATATTTCATTTTAGATTTTTTATTTTTTATTCTTTTAAATTTCAAATTTGAATTAAAGGACAATTGTGATAATTTTTTGATAAATTTCTGATCGATACGACATTGTCGATAATACGATTAAATCGTACTTATATATATATATATATATATATATATATATATATATATATATATATATATATATATATAATAAGAAATTACCGTCGATTAAATACCGATCAATTAAAGTTCAGTAATTTCGTTTGGTCGGGTTGTCTGAGTTAATGCATCGATACTCGAGTACAATGTAAAGGTCGTATTTGTGGATAGAATTAATGATTATTTTACTGTATCAAGTATTTTATGATGTAGTATGTTTTTTCCAAGTAATTTCAAGCATTGTGAACATGAGAATAAGGATATTGGTTCGATGAGAAATTTTTCAATTAAAATTAATCTTTTGATTGTATATGATATAATATATTATTTTTGTAAGATTTATGCAATTGTGATTCTTAAAAAAAAATTTAATTTAATATATCAATGAAGTTATATGATTTTTTAGTTGAGAAGATATATAAGGTATTATTTTATTAAGTTTATCTATACGTAATTTAATATTATAAATATCGTCATATATAATAATATGTGTCATGTTATCATACTATGTATAATAGATACGATATATTCTCTATATTACATTACATGTTGTTATATATAATATATTATACTGTATAATACACATTACACTACAGATTACATGATGTAGTATATATATTATATAGTATATACATTACATCTATTAACATATAATACTAGAAATATTCAAATATAAAATTCTACTTCGTTTTTCATTTTCGAAGGACACAGTTACATTCCATTATTACGTAAAAGCAAAACAGTGCGATATATATATATTAACTGATACCGGTATGGCGAGCTTTAGTAAAATCGATCAATATATATCATGGAGGCGTTCCAGCCCCTTAAATAACATATACACATATACGTATACGCACCGTCTCTGTTACACAATACGTCCGTTCCGTGATCTATGCTCTTTCCAGCTAAAGACATTTCTCCTGTCTCTCGTAGGAGGCTAAGTTTTAAGCCGATACCACTCGGAAATTAGATCAGTCTGTGTTTGGCCAGTGGGACCTGGTGTTCGTTCGCAAAGCAACGCAGTTCCTTCGCGATCGTTCTAATGAAAACATCTTTCTAATAGTTACACCTTGTCGAGCACAAGCAATATCTTACGATCATTATAATTTGGCGGGTGACAATTTTTCAAAATGAGGTAAAACATAAAAATGTTAGATAAATAATTTTAAATGTATAATATCTTCATATTAAATTTTGTTGTGAATTTTTATTATTTTGTTCGACAGGATGTACGTGACTCTCGATCATAAATAAACTGCAAAAATTATATCGGGAAAACAAATTTGCTATTTCCGAAAATACATTAACGTAATAATTTAATTAGTTAAAAGTCGAAACAACGATGAATGACACGGTTATAATAATTTTTTCACGCCATTTACCCTTGGCATTTGACTACTAAGGTTTCTCAATATATGTATGTATATATATATATATACCTACATTTCTTGCGTGCATTTCCAAGTTGTCGTTCTCAATCAGGGCTATCGAAGTTCTCAATGCATTCAATTAGATACAATGAAAGCCATTTGTCAACCTGTCTTTGTTTAAGTGATCGTCCGATAATTTTAACATTTCACCTAAAGATAAAAAGATATCTTGCATCTTTCGATACGAGATCATATAATGCAACATTTTACTAATAAGATATGTTCCGACGTGCACACAAGTTGTTATGTTATAATTACACTTTACTGTCATTCAGATGCAAACAGAATCAGTTCAAAAGATTTAATTTCAAGATGAAATGTATCAGTTATTTCAAATGAGTTCAATTGTAAACACGTAAATATTAGATGATCCAAAATAACTGGCAATAACTTCAGAGCTTATAACTTCGTGAATTATTTAAATTACACGATCATTATCAATTTTTTAATTAATTAATAACACGAATAGTAAACTAAATTAAATATTAGAAAAAAATGATGATGAAAGCATGATTGAATATATATTAAAATATTTAAATTTACATATCTGTATTGTCGTAATTATTAATTAATCAAAATATAGCCAATACTGAAACAAATAAGGACAATGAAAAATTAAGGAGAGAAATGACAAGAAACAATGGAACCCTATCTAAAGTCGGAACGACTTAACAATCCCTTTTTTGTGAATAGTAGATTGTTCAATTTCATTGTTTTGCATTACAAAATTTCCAGGAAGTATCATTTCGCAAACAATACCTACGTGAGATTTATGCACATTGAGTGAAAGAAAATTAGGATAGATTAATTCCAGAAGCTAGTATATCCTTAGAAAATTGATAGAGAGAGTGAGAGAGAGAGAGAGAGAGAGAGGAGAAAGAGAAAGAAAGTGTAATTTTGATATCTGAAAATTAGAGCTTCATGAATTTCTTTCATCAATATTAAAAAGAAAATTGTATGTCAATAAAAATGGTAACTTTTTAAAATTGAAATCAGTTTCCTTTCTTAATCGATGAAAATGTCATTGTACGTTTAATCGATTCTGTCTATAATGTCGTATACATAACAAGAAATAAGAATATATACGTACACCTTCCACTTGATCCATAAATTCTGGTGAGGTGAATGAATGTCAAGTGAACGGTAGACTTCACAAAAAGCGATTCAGGCTTCGCGTTATGTGTCCTTGTAGACTTCAACAACTATTCTTTGTTCAAACGAATAAACCGTTTTATATCTAAATTACACAAAATTTTAATAGATTTTTAGAACTTATATTTATCCGATCAGATAAATATTATAATCTGTATATTTTATATAACGCACTAACTATAAAATTATTTTCACTTTATTGATCATACAAAAATTTTTTGTAGGTTCCTTTTTCCATTGATTCTCTTCTCATTATCATTCGATCTCAACGTTAATGCCGAGAGTTTGGAAACTCTAGTGCAATGGTCACTCATGGATTTCGTTTTGCCATACGATCGTGATTTCCGCGGAAGATATCGTCCAGAAAATGTCGTTCCTACAGGCATCGAAATCTCTTGGAGAAGAATTTTCATCAGCTTGCCTCGACTACGTCAAGGTGTTCCAGCTACTCTTACTTACATTCCAAGAAACGTTCCATTGGGTAGCAGTCCAAAACTTCAACCTTATCCTTCGTGGGAATGGCATAGCGCGGGAAAAGGAGAATTTAATTGTTCTCAGCTGATATCCGTCTATAGAACGAGACTCGATAGATGCAATAGATTATGGGTCGTCGACAGTGGTGTCATGACGTCAATCGATAATTTTACACCAGTTTGTCCACCAAAATTACTTGTTTTTGATCTACACACGGATACACTTGTCAGGCAATACACTTTCCCGCGAGAGGTTGGTTTAATGATATTTTATTCTAATGAATTTATGCGTAGAATAAAAAAATTTATTGGAATTTTGATAATAAAAAATAAATCTTGTTAGATTAGAAATGTCAAGTTGAATGGTATAATTCAAATCACAAGTTGAAAACAGGTCGAACAGGTATTGTAGAAAGCTAATTAAGCCATTTTTATAATATATACAGGTTTTGAGATTGAACAGTTTGCTGACTAATCTTGTAATTGACGACACTAAATCAATTTCTTGTGATGACGTATTTGTCTACATAAGTGACACGACTGGACCAGGTTAAGATCACCGTTGTTCACTTTTTCAGTATGAATAAAATAACTATCGATATTAATTCCAAATGATTTTTTTTAGGACTTCAAATTTTTGATGGCGCCAATAATACAAGTTGGCGAGTACTTCATGCTTCGATGCTTCCTAATCCGGATTATACTATTTATCAGGTAATTTGTATGAACAATAAATGAACTACACGATCACGTCGATGACTTTTTGATCGCTATCTCTATCTATAATAGCTTGATGATGAGACCTTCGAACTCCCAGACGGTATCGTGGGACTAGCTTTCTCTCCAAGGCTCGGTATGCTATACTATCAACCACTCGCCACCGATCGTCTTTTCGGCGTACAAACATCGGCACTTCAAGCCGGTCCACTTCCCTTTGGACAACAACTTCCAGTGACGTTGATTGGAAGAAAGTCTAGTCAAGGTCTTCCATTGACCGTGGATCCTAACGACGACTCGATTTATTTCTCGCCACTTATGGAAACAGCTATTGCTAAATGGCAACCTCAAACGAATAATCAAAGGTAGATCTGCCGATCTCTTTGGATCGTTTTAACATCGATCTGGTTTGATACTCCGAGTGTAATCTTCCAAAATGATGTTTCATCCAAATAGGAAAAATATTTTTTTCTTTTAGAATCGTCGTGTACAGTCCAGAAAAATTGCAATTCACTGCCGAACTAAGGTGGACCGTACGTGACGACGGTCGAATCTGGATAATGACAACCAGGTTCCATAAATTTTTCAATCGAAAAGCGACTTCTCAAGAGATCAATATTCGTGTCATGAGAATCGTCCCCGAAAACGTTCTAGCAAAAAACGTGCCGCTTTACCAATACATCACTCCGCATTTATCGCATGTTTTGTATAACAACACGATCGGTTTTTAAGTGTACCTAAATGACCTATTAAAATTTCTAGAATATATTTTTTAAATACTCTCGAAAATCATACTTCAGCCAGATTTTTTGTTTAATGAATTCTCTTTAAATTAAAAAAAATAATTAAAATAAATCTAGTAAATTTTTAATTCGCGGAAATCACACTGGAGAATCACTCAATAATTAGTGAGTAGAGTAAGATGTAATGTAGGGTACACTTTTGTATTCTTTTTCCATCCACTTTTCTATACATTCATATAATTTAATACGATTCATTCTTTAAGAAAGCTAATCTGTATTAGAACTATTAACTGTTGATCGATAGAATATTTATCATAAATTTAGTTGTTAATAATAAAATTCACTTAAGACGTATGTTAAAACTATGAAGTATTGAATAAAGGACGAGGAATTAATAAGGAAGACATAGACTTTATATGATTGTTAGAATTCTCATTATTAACATATCTACCTTGCATGGAGAAAATGTTAAAGCGCCTGTACGATGGCAACCAGTCAAACTTCTCTGTATATATAATATACGATCAATCCTTATATAAGACACATATATTTAACATTCAACAGCAAATATTTCCAGTTTGACAAGAATGTATACTTAAATAAATTTATTTTCAAAAATGGTTAAAAATCGAATACATGTCGCCAAGTGTACAGGTTTCTTTCTCGATGGTTCGACAAACGTTTTTTTCTCGATAGTTTGAATTTTGTTTTAACTCTTTCTTTTTTCTTCAGTAAATTCAAGGCCATTAGAGAACGATTGCATTCACACGTGTCTTTTTCGTATTTATAAAATTATTAAACGTTATTTATAAAATCCATTTAAATGAAAGGAATAGAAAAAGAAATTGAATGTTTTTTTTTTTTTGGTACGTACTTGAAGTCGACCGATTTTTATAGTTATTTCAACAGAGTCATAAAATCATGAACTCAGACGTAAATAAAAGATACGTCGACGGCGCAAATTAATCTAATAAAATGAATTTGAAGTATGAAGTAAAGCAATGTCTTGGTATCTTTGTTATATTTCATTGTATCGATCACGTGTATCTTCTCTGTTTATTTTTTATAACGACAGTCGGGATAGGATAGTAAAAAACAATCATAATTGTGATTAATGAGAAATGTTCAAAGATAAATGTTTTAACGACGTCCATTAATAAAGCTAAGTTTACTGTTGATAACATCATAATAAAACGATGATAAGTAGTTAAGTAAATTCGAAGAAATGCCAACAATAAAAAAAAAGGCGACTAGTTCGAAATTCTCACGAGAAGAAAAAATGAAAATGGTCACTTCAAAATACATCGAACCGTATAAAAGTAAAGGGACTACGGAATGATGTACTTATTTATGCAAATTTTATGCTAAAATAGAAATATTCTTTATAGAAATACGTAAGCACGATAGACCGAACGACTAGCTTAAGATTGACCAACTGTCCCAACAAGAGAACATTCAAATTATATTATCGATTTGCTATCGCAAACGTTAATATTTAACAAAAAATTTGTTAGTGCTTCAAAGAGGATTTTTTTTCATTTGTTTATATAAACCGGACTTCGAGATTTTGTTTCGGTCATGGGCATTAAAATTAATTGAATGTGTATGTAAATTATGTTGTATGTAAATTAATTAAACGTGATGTAATTCGTCCTAGAAAATCTAAGCGTAAGTTGTAGGCAAGTGTACAGTGAAGTGATTGTCATTTTGAAAGAACGTCCAATGGAATCGAAGATCTTGATCATTACTTTACGTTGAAAAGTATATACATATATATATAAAGGGAGAAAAAGAATCAAATCAGTCTAAACAATCTCTAACATGCTTTCGAAAGACGAAATCGTTCAATGAGATTTTATGTTGTTTTTAAAGAATTGATTAGACTGAAAGAATAACGATAACGATGACAACAAGAACGACAATAACGAAAGATAAGTCAATGATAAAATATTGATCTCAAAGAACATTAGGACTCTTAAACTGTGCGAATATGTACAAAAAGGAGTATCGACCGACGTGAGAAATCACGCTATCCTTCAGTCGGTCCTCGACCGTGATATCGTCCGGTTCGTTCGTCGAGTGTCAACCACCTCTTCTTGCATTCTTTCTTTTTACGGTTTAAAATACACATAATCCAATCGTTTTTTCAGAAAGTTGTAATTTTCTCGGTAACTTCAAGCCGAATTACTCTACAAACGTAAGTAGGGAATGTTAACAAAAATACAGTTTCTTCGACTTTTCCATCTCTGTAAAAGTCGTATAAATTGTTAAGGGATAAATAAAGATTACGAAGAAAAAAAGGTCGGCCGATGAGAAAAATAAAAAAGGATAGAAATATTATCCGGAAAAATTAGTAGTAGTAAGTAAAAAATTATTTCGAAGAGTTATGAAACTTCAGTTTTATAATAATTAACAAGTGAGTAAAGATACTAATATATTATGTTTTCCTTCTATCTTCGATGTTCGTTTTTTTATTTCTTTTTTATTTTACACGAAATTCCTCTGTAATTCAATAATAAATTGACGATAAACGAATATAGATAATGTTTAGTAAAGTTTCTACCTTGGACAAAAAGAACACTATTACATTGTCTTAGATATCTGGGACTATTTTAAGTAGGCTAATGAATAATTTCATTTTACAATTTTACGAAGATTAGCCAGACAACGCGTATATCAACAGATTAAATGTCTTTCTTTTTCGGGTTATACAAACATAGCTGCTTAAATAACTACGTTTCGTTATCTTTTGGAAATTTCCTTGACTGGAAAGTAGAGTATCGTGTTAGAGAAATTTATGTGTTAGAATCTAAAGATTATTAACACAAGCGTCAGATTTATAATCGTATAGTTTGGATTTTTTATCTCATTTTTATAAATTCTTTCAACAAAATCTTCCATTACTTTATGTTACTTGTATTTGATAAACCGAATATGAGTCATTCCACGTCAAACCGGACAGCTTTCTGACCACTAATTCTGACCGCTTATTCTGACCACTAATTCTGACCACAAACAACGCGTTGCGGGTGCCCGCGGCCAGTTTTGACACAGTTCTTATCAATCCTCCATTTTATAATTCTAGGCTTTTATAGAGAATTTATCAAGGAATACGATGATATCTTTTTCAGAATTTCTAAAGCTGACGAGTCTCGAAAACCACGTTTAAAAAATATAATTGTTTATAACAAATGAAATGGTCAATTATAGTGGAATAAAAAAATACGTCGTGAGAGTGTCATTCAAGAGCTACAAAACTCGTTTTTGTAGAAGTCTGTAGGATTAATAGAACCGGAGATATGAGCAGTTAGAGGGCGTGTTTTCGATTTTTCGTTGTTTTTCGAAAATTACAACCCTGTGTAACTTCTAAACTAGGGGTGATAAAAAAAAAATAAAAATTGTTTGATCCATCATTTGTTACAGAGAACCTGTAAAAAAATTTATTTCAAAATCAGAGAACCCAAGGTCATTTTTCGCCCATTCTTGTCTGGTTTGACGTAAAATGACTTATGAATTATCCTTCCGTTGATAAACTTGAATAAGTTTACATAACTTCGTTCTTTTTTTATTTTCCTTTCTTTTTCTACACAGTGTTCATATCACTTTTATATCTAAAATCCATTCATCATCAGTACGAATGTACTATATGTATATGTTTACACATACATAATTTTCCTACGATTTATTATCGATGCAGTAAAGAGGGAGAAACGAATAAGAAAGAGTAGGGGAGATGTTCTTAAGGTTACCGGTTTGCGTTGATTACGAATATATATACACGACGTTCTTTCGATGTGCGTAGTAATAGAAATTGGCAAACCATCTTCGTTAGACGTGAGCTACGTTTTAATATAATTGTAAGTGTACTTTACGTGTGATGTCATCGTCACTATCATCGTCATTTTACGAAGATTTCTATCTCTTGAAATACCTCTAATAATCGAATTTCATGAATTTTTCGCAAGGAGGATAATAAATAATTACGAACATATATATACGATGGATTTTTTAAACAGACAACAACAAGGAAGAGATATAAAGTTAAAAATAAAAATATTCTACTGTAAATGGCAATAATGATGTCGTAAAGATTAATATCTTCGTTATGCGCAGATAGCGCTTTCCTTTTCGTGATAAAATAATAATTACGTCGCTATAATATTTTTTTCTTTTCTTTTTTATGGTTTTCTTGTATTATTTTCATTTTTTCTCTTTTTTTTTTTGCAGAACAACAAAAATGATCGGTTGGATACTCGGGTTCATCGCCGTGCTTAGCAGTTCAACGATATGCAACTGCGAGCTTAACAATAAAATGAAAATCATTCATTCGTGGAAAGCATTGGAGTTTGCATTTCCGAGTGAACGTGCGAGAACGATAGCGATAAAACGGGGCACTTTCATACCAGGGGCACCTATACCTATAGACCTGGACTTCTATCACGGAGGTTTTAAAGAAAAACATTATATTAATTCGCATTTCATTAAATTATATTTTGTCTCCTTTTTCTTCCATTAAAATCGTCAAAATAACGTTAACAGAAGAAAAATGAGAAAGAGAGAGAGAGAGAGAGAGTGATATTTATCTTGGAATTTCCAATGACAGTTCTTATACTTGACTTCATCGTCGTTCTTTCGAAAGTTGATTACTCTATTATTACTGCTATTATTATTATTATTATTATTATTATTATTATTATTATTATTATTATTATTATTATTATTATTATTATTATTAATATTTAGAAACATTCCATTCGCGTTCTATATAACTAAACATAATTTTATAAATAGAATAAGAGGGGAATATAATTATCTCAGATACATTTTATTTAGATAAAAGTGATTCGTAATGAAGAACTATAATGATAATGATTAAGTAGGCGACGTGTTATATGGAATTATCAATACTATTTCTTTTTCTTTTTTCTATATAAGATCTGTGTCAATACATGACAATAATTAATGAATGAGAAAGAGATAGAGATAGAGAGAGAGAGAGAGAGTGAAAAAGAGAAACGCAATGTCATTGGAATACGAATGATCAAGAGAGTGATTCTCTTTCATTGGCACGGAAGTTGCATTGTAATAACAAAGTGCGACAGTTGGCCGAGTCAATAATCTCGTTAGTTGAAAGCCAATTTCTTTCGCGGTGAAATCCATCGATCATATCGAATGTGTGGTAGCTCATATCTCGGTAGTACACTTTCCCGTTAGTCGAAAAAAATAATAATAAATGATTGGTCGCGTGCCAGAAACGTTAGTCGAAGTTTAACACTTTCTAATCACTTCATGGAATTAGAAAATTCGGCAAATCTTTTTTCTCTGAAAAACAGTGATATAATATATATTTATAAATATATATAATATATATTTATAAATATATATAATATATATTTATAAATATATATAATATATATTTATAAATATATATAATATATATTTATTAATTTTTTTCTAGTCTAAACATATATATCATCATAAATATATATCTAGTTTTTTTTACGATTATATATGTATCTAATACATATCTATTTTTTGGTAATGATATATAGATATATGGTATATCTATATAATATCTTATATATATATATATAGTTTTTAGGAATATATATATTTGTTAGATATATATTAGATAGACATTAGATTACATTAGATAGATAGATACATATGTAAATTAATATTCTGCAATAACAATCATATATTTCCTATCGCAACTTATAAAGTTCATTAAAGGAAATGATTAATTATACAGAGCAACAAAAATCACTCGTTTTCGTGACGATACCAAGATTTAGAAAAGGAATACCAGTAACTTTTGGTCACGTTACCAATGACGTCACAGCCGAAGGAAATCCTATAATTGCACCATATCCTGACTGGGAATGGAATAAAGAAGGTAATTGCAACTGTATCACCAGCGTTTTCAGAGTGGCGGTAATTATTTGTTAACTAACATAATTCTGTAGTAGCTCTAAACTCGCTCAACTTAATATATTCTTTTTTTTTTCTTTTCTTTTCTTTATCATAGATCGACAGATGCAACAGACTATGGATACTCGATACAGGGAAAGTCGGTAATCATCAAATTTGTCAGCCTCAATTGCATGTATTTTCCTTGATCAATGACAGATTGATCCATCAGTACAAATTTCCACGCGAACAGTTCAAGGACGTTTCCCTTTTCGTTACACCTGTCGTGGATATTCGTGATACCGATGATAAATGTTATAACACGTTCGTCTATATAGCTGATGTAACTGGTTTTGGCTTGCTCGTTTACGACTTTCGTCATAAAAGATCTTGGAGGATTGAGAACAAACTTTTCTTTCCTTATCCAACTTATGGAACTTTTAATATTAATGGCGACACCTTCGATCTTATGGATGGTATAATCGCTTTAGCTTTGGGTCCCATCAAATCAGACGGTGACAGAATCCTTTATTTTCATTCTTTGGCCAGCAGAGTCGAATCTTGGGTAGCCACATCGACCATAAGGTAAATTAGATTGTTCAAGTTGATCGTAAATCCTCAACAATATTTATAATTTTGTATGAATTTTAGAAATTATTCCATCTTCGTTCACGATTCCGAGGCAACACCGAGATCCTTCGAATCATTCGCATTAGAAAGACCATCGCAATCAGCAGCCGAGGCAATGAACAAAAATGGCGTTCTTTTCTTTGGTCTTTTGTCTGAGATATCGCTTGCTTGCTGGAATAGTAAAAAATATCCTGAATATGGTAATAAAAATATCGAGCACCTTTTAATCGATCAAGAAAATCTACAATTTCTTTCTGGTTTGAAGGTATGCACTTGAGTGTTTGTTTTATTCACTTTTATTCGAAATATTTTTTTCATTCATTTAACATCATATGTTATATTCATTATTTATTGTAAAACTAAACGTAACGACATTTTCAGTTGAAATATTCCAAAAGTGGTCGAGAAGAGATCTGGATATTGACCTCATCGTTCCAAAGATTCATGACAGGAACTATGAATCCAAATGAGACTAATTTTCGTATCCTGGCTGGATTCGTCGAGGAATTAGTTCGTGGCACAAAATGTGATTCTGTTACACACTCACACGAGCCAATAACATTTCCAAATCAAAATTATAACTCCGCGAATATCTTAGACTACATCTTGAACCGTGATCGTTCCATTATGCATGGTCATCCATATAACGTTACCGGTTATTTCAAAAGTGATTTTTAACGATCAACCGGTAGGATACAGGTTTTTTTAAATCATATGTAAATTCGATTCGAATACGAACGAAAAAACTGTTTTTGTTTTTTCTTTGTTTTGAATGAACTCGCGATACTGATTTATTTTATATTTAATTTGATTGAAACAAGACACGATAATTGTTCGAAATATTTGTGTATATTTTTAATTCTTTTATGTATTATTTGGGGTGTGTATGTGTATGTGTGTGATGTGTATTATAATAACTGAAGTGCCAACAAATCTTATCGACATTGTTTAAAACAATAGTTTAAAACAATAGTTAAAAATATAAAAATAATTGTAATGTAATCTATTTCGTAAGATAATAATATGTTACAAAATTGTAATTAAATAAAATGTTTCACGTAGAAATGAAATTATGAATAAAGGTAAAGAAAACGTTACTACTAATATACTTGTATTCTTAGTTCAATGCCAGTCGAGAGTAGAAAATAGATTTGTATTCCACGATGCGGCTTCATTCATTGTTATGCTTTGAACTTTCGAATGAGTTATATCATAAGTTTACTCTTAGTATGATCGTTAGCAATCGAAAATAATATTTTGTATAATATTGTGATTACGAACAATTCTTCTTTTTCTTTTGTAGTATATATGGGAACGTACAACATTTTTTAATCGTTTTATAGTGAAAGCCTTTTTTTATTACATTCCGATAATGTTAATGAATAGTGAAAAGCTTTAAAACGAACGTCTCATGAACACATGCAAACTCTTTCAGTATTCGGTCGTTTTATTTTCTACTCTCATTAAAATGAGTGATAATAATGATGATGATGATGATGATGATGATAGGCACAGCCAAGACCACAAAAGATTACAAAAAAGGAGTGACGTTATTGCGCAACAAAAATTCGAACACGAGGAACATACATTAACGAAATATCTTTATGCAAATCATTTCGTTATTATACTGATTGATCGATCAGCTGTCGACAAAAAAAGGACCAAGGGAGCTATATAAGTTCTTGACGATATAATAAACGCCTCAGTTCAATATTTTGAACGTGCCGATTAAATTTCGTACGTACAAAGAGTAAAGTATTAAAGAAATTCGACGTTTTTTCATTCTAATTCGTACCAGTAATTCTACTGATTGTTAATGCATAATTTGTTATTTTTGAAGATAATTTATTTATTCATTTTTTTTTTTTTTTTTTTTTTTTTTTAATAAAATGAAAGCTACTTTCCTGTGAAAACGAAATTATAATTTCTAAATAAGAAAATGAGAAATCGAATGGATAGATCCTTAGATATCGGAAAATCATTTCTTCCGTATAATTATGTACATAAATTGATAATTAAAGATCATAAATACGTGTCAAGTAGATAATGGGTATTATATAAAAATAAAAATAACGATAATCTTTCTAATAAAATAAATAATTAATAAAAATATACCAGAAGTATACGCTTAATGCATTCACTTTCGTTCTGTAGTAATTCTTTATTCTATAAACCTTTATTTATAATGATTACATTAATATAAACGAAAAAGAGTAAAAGTATTTTATTTTGAAAGGCCGCAAGGAACGATAGTGATCATGAGGTATGTTTTCTGAGTAAGCTAACCTGTGATTTTACGATTATATTTAAGACGGCTGGTTAGTCAGTCGATTGCCAACCGAGAGAAGTGGTCCTTTGCTATGAGTTGAAGGCAAATCTTCGAGCAGTGCGCATAAGTGATACAGTGATAAATAAGATGAAATAGTCACAAATTTATACAAAGTATTGTGTATGTGCTTCGTAAATGTGAAATTGACAATGAATCGACAATTTATTACTATTAATAAAAGTTTTACAACAAATTATGTGACATGCGCGTTTTTTATTTAAAAAAATAACAATAATAATAAATGTCCTTTTTAATACATATGAAAAAGTTAATTTGTTAAAAAAAAAAATTGAAAATGTCTTGATTACAGTGGTTTAGAATAGTTTAATAGATAATTAAAATCTTAAACAATCGATTGATTGATATAATTACATAGATCGTAACGATATTTGAAAAGTAGAAAAAAGAAAATTTTGTTCTCTATTAAAACTGTAATCCTATATCTGTTCTTATTCTTTTCTATTCATGCTCTGTTTCTGAGAAAGAAATAATCTGCATCCGTGCTGTAACAGTTTGAACGAAGTACAAAGCGGATCTAATTGGAATGATCTATTCTGTGATGTTAATCAGTGCTGGCATAATACAACTACAGACAGTGTAGCCAGTGATTGATAGTGAGCTTTCAGAGGATTGAAACGTCCATTGAATTGTTTTAAATCGGGAAGGTGTATATCTTGCTTAAAATCTCGTCGCGTGTTTCGCTTCAATAGTAAAATCATTGATCATTCGACAAGTCAAGTACATTCGCATGAAATCAGAATTAAATCGGTCAGTTAAGTTTGATAACTGTACGAACTAACACATTGATATTTAATAATAACGATTATAATCTAAAACGATTGTGAAAGTATTAGATCGGTATAACTTGAGAAATCGATCAAAATTTTTTACTTTGTGAAAAAAATCATCGTTTAGTAGATACATACAAATAATCCAGAAAAAATTATTATCCACTTTTGATGTTGGTATGAAGTAATATTTTTTCTTTTTCTTTTTATGGGTAGTAGATTGGTCGTTGCATGTGACGCAAAGAATGTCGATTTTTTCGACCACAGGTGTTGAAAAAGATGAAGGAAAACCGCTTGTTTAATAGTTATGTTCTAATTCTCAGATTATATCTATCTATTTGATTCTACAACGTTACATACATATTCGATTGTTTGAATGTCAACAATTTTAAACAATTTGACTGTGAACGTAAATTAATTTTCTTTTCCTATCTTTTTTTTTCTTTTCTTTTTACAGAGATATGCAACGATGAGAAGAAAGAAAAGAGTCGACTCTCGGCCTATGCAATCCAACAACTATTTTTATAGTTCTCCCAATTACTTCTTTGACTATAAGAAACCAATCACGTGGACTAATCATGTGATACATTACCAGCAACACGAACTCGTAAATCGAAAGATCGAAGAACGTAACGAAAACCGTAAGTTTTATTTTTCAAATCCATCAACATTATAATTTTCAGCTTTCGTTAAATATAAAAAAATGAAAAAGAAAAAAACATAATATTGAAAAACACACTGTCTGATTAGAATAGTTAACGATCGACTTAATTTGCTTACCTCGAGAATTTCAAATGAGATCTAATGAATTTCTTTAAAAGAAAGGTTGGATAAAACAAACGTTTTATTCTCTCACGGTATATCTTAATCTTAAACTAAAGTTTCAATTTCTCGCAACGAATTTATTAGACTCGTAACGAAAGTTTAAACGGAAAGTAATAGACGTTTCTAATCATTGAGAGAACTCCAGTGAAACATCACGGTGATCCTCTCTTTCTATTTTGCAATATCATAACGTGTTTACTCGTCTAAATCGTATAGCCGAAGTAAAATCGTATTACTTTCACTAATAACAACCAAGAAATATGCATATTTTTAAAACTTCCGATATATATTATTTTTCCGTGTGTAAATAAAATTAATTAATATAATATATAATATAATTGATTAATTATATATATATGATATTATATATAATATAATAAATAAATATATAATACAATGAATTAATCGTAAAGTATACTGGACAAAAAAATTTTCTGAATTATTAAATGGCTTTGAATTACAAAAGAAGAAAAAGAAAAGAAAAGAATTCCAAGGCACGCACATAACTTATTTCTTTTGACCATAATAGTAAAACTTTGTAGAGCAAAATAATTTTCGATACAGCGAGTATGCGTGAACGTTTGCGATTATCGTTTGAGTAATCATTAAATTTACGGAACAATGAAATAAAGCCTTCATTAGTTCCTTTCAAAGACGCAACCGAGATTTTCCCTTAGGTATGAGATGCTACGTATTACTGTTAAATTAATATGCGAGTTTCACCGAGGAGAGTTTGAAGTTGATGGTAAAAAGATTCTTGGTAGATAGGCCCGCTGTCTCCTCGTAAAAAACTTAATAACTTTACTCATTCCTGTTGAAAACCGGAATGTTTTAAGGACGATTATGCAACACTACGATGCCTTGACTTTCTCTGAAATGTAATGATCTCTCTCCCTCTGTTTCTTATTTTTATTTTTTTGACATTTCACATATGTAAATTCATAAAAAATCAAAGAACTCTCCTAAAAAAAAAGTTAACAATGATTTCGTCCTTTTTTAGAATACTTATGTAACAATAAGATTCTTTGTCGTTCTTTGAAATGCAATGTTTTTTGTTTTTCATATATGCGCATTCATAACAAATATTATTATAAAAAAGATCGAGAAACATGAAAAAAAATCAACGATAATCTCGATCGAAGTTATTGCAAAAGAAAGATTATTGATATTCAAATCTCGATGTTCAATCGATGGAACTTGGAGAAAAGAGAGAAACAAATAAGAACTACTTGACATTTCTTTCTCTCGATATCTTCTACGAACAAGCACATAGCCAATGGTGACCTATACAGTAACGATCTGCATTACTATGATCCGGATCAGTTTGTTACAACGAAAGGGAAAGTTCCTGGCGTAAAAAATACACCGTGTTTCATCGACAATAGGACAGGTATCTAAGTAGGTGACACGATCCAAGTCAACATCTTGCTAGTATTAACTAACAATAGCCATAAGATATGCACCTTGATCATGCTTCTGACTAAATTAGACTACTATTTATTTATAATCTTGTCAAGTTTAGGAAGTAAGTAAATTGAAAAGTTGATTAAGTTTTACTGATATTAAGGATAATCAAGATGAATCTATTATAAATATTGTACTATTAATGTCACGCGATATTTTCATTAAAACATTATATCATAACTTTGATTCGTATAATAACAATTAGTATAAAAAATATATATGTATATACATCTATTTTACATTTGGAGAAAATTATGATAAAGTTATGAAAATGTATTTGATAAAGATATAATGAATCTTATTCTTTCGATTTTTTTTACAAATTCTATTATCTTTTATCCATTACTATAGTACTATAGTAGACGTGTGAGAAACGAAGACTTTGAAAGGAATTTCTATTGATCGAGAGGATGGTGCGACCTTTTCTCTTAAGAAGTATCACGAACTTCCAACTCCCTTGAATTCACATTACTGACCTATAAGATATCGTCCTTCTCCATGAAGACACGAACGGAGATGCTAAGAAAAATGAGGGAGAGCATCTTCAAAGAGAAGGGATTAGCCATTCTCTCTCCTTTCGTAGTATCGAGGTACACTTACGAGCCGGATAGTGAATATGGCAGTTAGGAATCATCCATGCTCCCATCTCGAACGATACCGCGTGTATTCCTTGATTTTCTCTCATCGCGAAAGTCTTGCTCGGGCTTGGTCAAAAACGAACATCATTTTCGTCGTTGTACGTTCTCTCCGAAATTAATCGATTTCATTTTGACAACAAAATCGTAAAGTCATCGAATTCCTTTCAAAGTGTTCCTTTGAAATTAACATTGTTCACTATCATTAATTAACTTTCTAATTAATCTGTGATATGATTCGTCACGTCGTTCTCATTATAATCGACATATCCTGATCGTTGATTTATCGGCATTATTGTTATTTATTATACAATACTTGTTATTCGTCCTTAAGGTGAGTAAATTAAAAAGCATTCGAAGCTTAAAGAATCAATCACTTGATGATTTATAATATATCAGATAAAAAAATGTTTAATACATACGTTCATATACTATGACATGAACGAAACATCGATCTAACGTATGTACAGATCATTTTGCATATAAATTTAGTTTACTAGACGTGTATTTCCTTTCAAAGACTTGTTCTAAGAAACGAAAACGGAAGCGAGATTGCTTCGTTTGTGTTTCCACGACAAAGAGCAAACATACGAATTATCGTTGATCATGTTTTTCAACATTTACCTTATCGATGATCATTGAGTAATGTTAATAGTATTACGTATATATACATATATATATATATATATATATATATATATATATATACACAAACACACACACACTCTCTCTTTACTCCCCCTCTGTGATTTTTTTTATGATACACATCTCCATTAACGGTACACGAAAGGCGAAGTTCCGATCGATCCATTTTTCAACTAACTTGCGAAATTTTGCTCCGAGCGAGGAGACATTTCATGTAGTTACATAACTTTCATTATACTTCGAGCATATAAGTCGATTTTAACGATTTGGCAAGACATCTCGAATTCGTTACGTGTTCGAAAAAGAAAAAGAACGAAACAAAATGAACAATCGAGAAAATTAGGTCATATAGTAATCTACTTTGATCATTTGGTAACGATGAAAGTATTACGATGGTGAACTTCGATTTTTTTCTTGAATTTCTTTTTATAGGTATGGCCAACATGATGCCATGGCTTCTCTCAATGTCACTTCTCGGTTTTCAACAATTCGCAGCTCATCCTGGCATTGCACCGATTTCACGTGAACTCGAAGCACCGATTTTTCCTCTTCGTGACTCGGTACAAACCCAAATAAATATTTCGCGTATCGATTAATGACAATAATCTTGAAATTATTAAAGTAATATATAATCGTGCGTTTCCCCGTATGCCAATTTATCTATATACTACACTCATCAGTCAGCAGGTAATCCGGTATCGCAAGAAAAATTATCAGCTCCAACTTCGTGTGACTCTTATGGGAACTCGTTGGAAAATAAATTAGCAAGGACAACTGAAAGAAACAATATCCTTTATGGTTCCACACCGATTACGGCAGGTCGATTTTTTCAATCAAATAATCATGATTACCCGAGAACCATAGGCGATGTCTTTAAAAACAATGCCCATTCGATAAATCAACTTGAGTTTCATGGATTTAATTATGATTTCAATCACGAACCAGTTGAAGACGAGTACGTCGGACCAGCGATGAGTTTGGTAAATATTCGATTATATCTTTTTAAAGAATTTTCGATCTTCTCTATCGATCTTGTTAATTTTAATTTAGGTTTACGCTTGGTCGACCGTAGACTTTGAGTTCGATAATATCGAAGAACGAGATCAAGCTATATTCGATGGTGATTACATAGCTGAAAATAATTTACCATTAGGATTAGAAGTATATCAGAACAGAGTCTTCGTTACTCTTCCAAAATGGAAGGAAGGAATACCAGTGACACTGGCAACTGTTCCAAGATATTCCAAAACAAAGAGTCCAAAATTGAAGCCATATCCTGATTGGGATTGGAATATGTCTGGTTAGTTTGAATCTGGACAAATCGTATCTATCAAAATGATTTTCTAATACTTTTTTATACTTTTAGATAAATGCGATGGTCTTACGTCAGTGTTTAGGATGCAAGTAGACGAATGTGATCGTCTTTGGGTTTTGGATTCTGGAGTGACAAATATCGCTAGAAAACCAACACAAAGTTGTCCACCAGCGCTTTATATTTTCGATCTTCGAACTGATAAATTGATCAAGAAATATACTTTACCGCAGGAGCAAGTAAAACAGGATTCTTTGTTCACAAATATAGTGGTTGATGTAAGAGATGGAGATTGTGGTGGCGCAATGGCATATCTTTCAGACGTCTGGAGATTCGGTATAATCGTTTATGACTTCTACAAGGATTCATCCTTCAGGTTCGAACATCATTTCTTCTTTCCCGATCCTTTGGCTGCAAAGTATGAACTCCATGGTATAAAATTCCAATGGACTGACGGAATCTTTGGCATTGCATTAAGTCCTATCGATATTCACGACGATAGGACCCTGTTTTTTCATCCAATGTCGAGTTTCAGAGAGTTCGCAGTATCTACGTCTGTCCTTCGAGACAAGAGAATGGTCGATCATAATACCGATAAGTTTATACCGATTGGAAGACCAAGAGCGAAGGATTATGGTCATTCGTCTGGTTCCGTTGTCGACAGAAACGGTGTAATGTTCTTCAACATGGTTACTCGTGACTCAGTATGGTGTTGGGATACGAGAAAGGAATATATACCCGAGAATTTAGGTGTAATAGGTACCAGTAACATCTCGTTGGTCTTTCCTAACGACATTAAAGTCGATCATGAAGAAGAGCAAAGCGTTTGGATGATCTCCAACAGGTTACCAATGTATCTCTATGGAAATTTAGATAGCAGCAAGATCAATTTTAGAATCTTCAAGGCACACGTTAAGGATGCTGTTAAAGACACTATTTGTGATCCTGATCACGTGGTGCCTGATTATGGTCAGGGTTATGACGAAACTTGTTGAATGTTGTAAAAGATTCACTTGAAGTTTTGAGTAGTTCAAATAAAACGATTGAACTAATTTAGCTTATGTACAATAATTATTAAGACGATGAAAATATTTTGTTAACAAAAATATAGTAAAAGAAGTTATTAAATGTCTATAGAGTGATAAGTAATATCAATTACGATAAGATAAGAAAACTGTAATAATTATTTATAAAAGCGATTCAATCAATCATTACTTTTTTATGGATATATAAAAACGTATATTTTTTATTGACACAACAAAGATTCTCAAATTTGAATCCTATAACAAATTATTAAGAAAATTCTTCCATCGAGCTATTCTCTCCTATGGATATGGCAGATTCAACAGTATTTTTAGTATACATCGTATCAATACTATCTCTTATATTTGAAATTTGCGAATTTGTACTTTTTATCGAAGCTTGATCATCCTCTTCAACTTCATCGATGAAGTCAATCACACCGTTTCTTTCTTGGTTGCCAGGTTCAACGATAAACTCTGATATATTGATCGAATTTGAGGGAACAACCATGTCACATTTTTCAGGTAAAAAATCGTCAGAAAAATTGTTCTTAAACATATCCGTATTCATTTCGTACGGTCTGTAAGCGTACACAGAATTATGTAAATCCGACATAAGGAAATATGATCCTAGATTTTCCAAGTAAAAAGCTAAGAGAAAACTGAAGAAAGCTATTATCATTTCCAAGGAAGGTTGATCGGAATCTTTGATCGTTTCACATCCAAGAGAATCTATTTCTGGATCAACGATATCCATTGTCCTTGTTTCACTGAGTGCAATAGTAACTTCACTGTCATATTGAACAACTTCGTTTGTAGGAAAACTATCAGTTGAAGTCGATCTTGAATCTAAAGGCAAGTCCTCATCTTCCATCACTAAAATACAAAGATCAAAATTTCTATCAGTTTCCATAGAATCACATGAACCTTGAAGGATATCGTCGAGATCATTAACGTCGTCTTCGACATCTTGAATGTTTGGAAACGTCAATGTGTCTTCAACATAAATATCCATATCATTATCAGAACGAAAAACGAATTCGTCAACGGTCGATGGCAAACGATAAATATTATAAAAATTTTCAAAGAAAGACATGAACCCTTCGTCATTTATAGATCGAGAATCACGTGGAAAAGTTCGAATGATAATCTCAGGTTTATGAGAGAATGCAGCATGGACCAGACTGGCTGTGACGTCATCGACGATATCTCTCTGCTGATTACCATAAAGATCGGACGATTCGAAATTCATTCCTTGTAAATTTTTATTAGTTAATAGAATACCATGTGGACGTAAACTCCAATGGATGTTTCTTGCGATATCTATCATGTGTCGAGACATATTTCTGCGTCTAACTTGATGATGATTTCTATCATCGATCGATTCGACTACATTTTCAGTTTTTTTAATAGATGAAAATGAGATGGAATTTGTTAAGGAAAAAGATGAATTATCTTTTTCAGCATCTAACATGTCGATCTTAAATTTCTCGATCTCTTCAATTTCAAATTCTTTTGGTGTATCAATCATTTGTATTTTTTCTTCTTCTTTTTCATTTACTTTTTTATTTTCTGTACATTCAATGAAATCTTTCAAATCAGACGAATTAGTAGGCATATATCTTTCAGAAATAATGGATTCCGTCGAATTAAAAGTCTTAAAATTTTTATTTGAACCGAAATCCAAATCGGTTCGTAAATATTGATAAGACGAAGGTAGTCCAAAGGGAACATTCATGTCTTCCCTCCCAGTATTTATGCCAAGTTCAAGGCTATCAGTTATCTTTTCACTGTTTCTTAAAGAAAGATTTAATTTCATTGCATCTTGATTAGGTTTGCTATGTTTCATATACACCTGACTATCCCTTATTGTCAGAATTCTTCTCAACTCTTGCCTGAACCAATGGCTACCATGACGATCCAAAAGATTCAACATAATTGCTGCATCCTTATTTTGTATATTAGGTAATCGAGAAGACGATGATTCGTTTTCAAGATAATTAAGATTTTCCTTCTCCTTTATTAATTCTTCGTTATTAATATTACTAACATATTCGAAGAAAGAATCAGTTGTGTTATGTATTTCAATTTCGTTGTATGAATCAAAGTGATCTTGATATGTATTAAATTCAAATGAATCAGCCTCGTTTCTTCTTTGTATTTGTCTGTGATTGTTTGTCATTTTAGAACAAGACATTACTTGCGTCGACCATGATTTGGTATTGTCTATGAAGGAATATAGTATATCAGTTTTCGGTTGTTTCTTTTTTTCCAACTCTCGTTTGTCCTCCATTAAAGTGATCTCATTGTAAGCTCTCAAAGCTTTCATTTCTAAAAGTTCTCTTTCTTTAGAAGATGTCATACCTTTTCTTCTCTTTTTCAACGATATCATGTTATGTCTCGATTGATCGAAGTATTCGGAATGTTTATAACTATCAAACGAACTCTTGATGGCCTTATTTTTAATATTGGTTAATCTATGAGGTGATTCCTTATGAATTTCCTTAGGATATGCAGGTGATTTTTCTAATAAATTCGAATTTTCGTATACTAAAGTATCTGCTACCTGTGTCACGGCAAAAATATTCCAATTTTTACAATAACATGGCCCAATTTCTAAATTATCTTCGTAGCATTCATCGTTTTTAATTAAATTCTTAGTATTTAATAATTGTTTTAAATTGGTATTTGCCACAAACTTTGGACATACGTTGTCCGTGTAATTGATATGTACATTAAGATCATTATTTTTATTATCCCCTTTTTTATCGCATATGTAATTGTCCAAACTTTCTATGGTTTGAGAACTAATTCTATTGTAACTGCTATTAGTATTATTATTTATATTTAAGTTACTCAAAATACTTTCATAAATGTTAAATGGATCATTACTTTTGTATCCTCCTTTTGGTTCGAAACTTGTGTATCTAAAATGACAATACTCTAATGAAATATCGTTGCTTAAATACAAACGTTAGAAAAAGTACCTATGTTGTGTAATTAATTCTTGATCGATTATATCAAAATTCTGTAATTTGCCTTCAATAAATTCTGTCCTGTTAAAAATTGTAGGATTATTTACAGATTTGTATTCCACACCAGTGTAACACGCAATTTGTTTTGGTATTTTAAACAATAATTCTGTGTTCTTGTTATTCCATATCATCATTTTTCCTCGATCAAATAAATTCTTCGAATTCGAAGGTTTCAACAACGTTTCTTTGTATATATCGTTCGTATTTTCAACAAATTTTTCATTAAATCGTAATTGAGGATCCAAAAATTCATCGATTACCAATTCTCTGCCGTAGAGATTAGTGATGTTGAATTTTTGATAGAATGGTAAACAACCTATTGTAGAGAAGACGCTAGTGCTAGGAAGAATATGAGATCGATTGTTGAAAATATAATTGTAATTTCTTCTCATTTCTAAATGAATCGTTTTCGATGTGTCTGCTACAGGATTTATAGTTTCTAAATTAGTTTCCTCTGTAAAAATAATCTTATATACATATATATAATAATTGAATATATATATATATATATTTAATTATTCTAATTTTATTATTCACGATGCACGTAAAATATTCTTACTTAAGAACGAATTATTTTCCAATTCTGTTGTAGTAAAATCTTTTGCATTAATCATTTGACTTCGTAAAAAAATATTACAATCAATCTTTGTTTCTTCTTCTTGATCAATATTCGTAATGGTTGCATCATTTTTGGGTAATTTTCTGATGTCTATGTCATCCAAGGAAGTAATATTCCCCTCTGGAATTTTATTATCATTTATTAGAACATCAATTTCACGATTAGATGTACAATAAACTTCACTTAAACATTTATTTCTTTTATTTAAAAGGCAAGGATAAATAGAATTAGAAAGGATAGTTTGTTCTTTGAAAGGACATTCCATCAATTGTCTGTCCCCTACGAGAGGAAAGCATGGTCTAGACTCTACTTTCTCTCTCGTCAATGGACATGCTTTGTTCTTTTTTTTCTTAATAAATTCTAACTTTGTTTCATCTTTTTCATCGATACGATCTAGTACAAAAGCTGTTATGGATTCTTTAGTTTGTGTCAATTCAACTACTTCTTCATGAATCTGTTCTCTTTTTGCTTCAACTGAAACATCTTTGGTCTTCTCATTAATCTTTTGGTCTCTAAAAACCTCGGTTTGTTTTAAAATTTCATCGCCCCTTCGTTTCACTTCCCTAAACTTTTCAATGCGATTATCATTTATATGAAATACAGGCATGTCAGTTTTCGCCATCAAATAATCAATGATAGATGAATCTCTTATACTGTGATCTTTTATCAGATCATTTTTTCCTATCTCCTTCTTTGCACATTCTTCTTGGATCTTATAAATTATAGTATTCTCTAACATCCTTTTGTGGACTCTAGCACGTGCATTGATTATATCAACATCAGTTAATCCCAAAAGCTTCATACATTTCTCAACAGGGATCAAATTATTATTACGAATTATCTGAGAAATGACTTCATCTGTGTCATCGGATTCAAAGCTGCTGATAGTCGTTAACGTTGTCAACGATCTAGATATTTTACTTTCGTTGGAATCATTGAAAATTGAACGATAAAATGCGTCGTTCAGATTAGGTAAACTCATACAACGTCTTCCCGAGTACAAATCGAATGTCGATTCCTTGCTAACTATTTCCATGTTACTACCATCCAAGAGGATATTATATGCGATAGAATATTTTTCTTGCAAAGCTTTTCTTATCTTTCTAATTCTTTCTATTTTTTTCAATTCTATATAAGAACATGCGATTGCATACCATATGTAAGCAGAATTGGCTGTAAATATTAATAATGATTGTTCAAGTAGATAAATTTTATAAAGAATTAGTTTGTAAAGAATAAACTTTCTAAACGATTTATTGAGTATCAATCTACTATATCACGTATCGAGCTTACTTAATGAAAGAAGTTCAACGAGAACAAATTCGATCATTCGAAATGAAGAAAATCTTTCCCTACCCCATAGCCATATGAATATAGTAATAACGATCGATTTTAGTACAAGATTTTGGAAGAAACTCAGGATCAACCATGGCAGAAGTAAATTTGGTCGACTCCATGTTAAAATTGGATAAAAATTGATCATGTATAAAAATGTGTAAACATAAGCGACTATCTTCCTCGTTATAACGATCCATGTTAGGGCTATTTGCAATGTGGAATAATAATGTGTAAAATATCATTCAACATACATAGAACATATTTTTCTCGATACTAACTTGTTTTTACCCAATACTCAAAATCTGTGGAGAAAAAGTATGGTTGAGTCAATGACAGATTCCAAATCTTTTCAATTTGTTGGGACCAGTCGAAAGGATGCCATTCCAATGTGCTGTTGAGCTTCGGAATATTATCATCTCGTTACTTACTTTAACGATTTAAGAAATATTGTTATTTTATGATTTTTTTTCCGTTGCATGACCGATACTTTATCGTTATACTTAGAACATCTTAAATACAGAAAAAAACTATGTCCAATAATTATTTCAGAAATCTTACCAAACCTAACAGAGTCATTACTAATAATTCAGCCTGAAAGGATATTCCTATGTAATGTCCAACGAATCTTGGCATTCTGCACTTAAAATTTCAGAAGACATTAAGTTCTCTTGAATAAGTGATATTACCAAAAACGAATCATCATATTGGTTTAATTTCTTCGAATTTCGAATATTAAGATAATCAAAAGTATTCGATGAAAAGGGGAATTTAAACGATATGATTCATAGTTTCGATACAATCTGTCAGTCGATATAATCATACGCTTGAACACAGCCTACATGGTTGTGTAAATTCAATCATTTATAGTGATTTATGGCTAATATCAACGTCTACACAAAACATGTTTTTATTTTTGTCATACTTTTCATAATAACTTAATGATCATTGAGATACGACCTTAAAATAAAAATTCGTTTGAAGATTAAATGTAAGTGAAATAAAAGGAAGAAAACAACGAAACACAAATAAAACGCGTAAGATAAATGGCATGATTTATTACAAATATTGCTTACAACTGTATAAACCCAGTAGGCTTAAGTTATAAGACTGTTAATAAATCTCTGTTTTCCTCTCTTTGCGATGTTAAAGAAATTATTTTCCATCGAGAACAGGTTCTATCGTTTGTCCTCCACAAATCTGACCCCAACCAATCAAACGCCAATGCTTTTCGACACGACGCGACAGTGCAATCTTTTCGTCGATTTCTGTACACACTGGACTCGTCAAGCTTATTTTAGCTAAATCAGCACGAGTAGCTAAAACTCGACCACCAGTACTAAGAGAGCCAATGTTCACTAGCAATACTTCATTCCTAGATAATTTCGGTACCTATAAAAAAATTATATAAGATATCAAATGATGAGAAATTATAGATCACGAAAAAATACAAATAATAATAACATAATAAAAATCTTACTCTCGCTCCTTTCTTATCACCCTCCGTTCTTACACCCAACAAACGTTTCAAAAGATAGTACGATATTTCAAGTTCAATGAATATTTTAGGTAATGCCCCAACAGCTCCTAAAATTTGTCCCACTAAACGATCAGCTCTACACAAAGTTGGTTCGATTTTCGTTCCAACACCTTGAAGAATTATAGATCATCATGTTAATGTTAATCTGTCGTTTATAATTATTTTAATTGGGCTTAATTGATATCGCTTAGCTCTTATATAAATCTGCAGATATTGTTTTGAAAGGCTTAATTTTCCGTAACTTCACAGATGTAATTCAAGGAATCTTAGGAGTCATAAGAATTGAAAATTTAATTTTTTTTTTCTTCTTTTTTTGCAGTTGAGAATACGGAATCAAAGGAAGGAAAACTAAGAGGACAGACATACTATTGGAATTAATAATCAAATCGTAAGAAAAAATCCTAATTACTTATTAAAATGTATAGAACTAAAGATGACCTTTTCAATTCTGGTTGTAATAGATTTAGAATCGCAACATATATGTCTTTCTTATTATTCTCATTTCGTTTAATTTCTCTTCGATCCTAAGATTTCTTATGTCACTTCTGCGCAATCTTTCTGCATTAAGAAGATACGTTAACATTTTATCTTATCCTGGAATCACAGGAAATGCAATCTTGAATCTAATATACTAGGTGTATTGCAAAAGGCGCTCCTTATTAAGTAATAGATGATTAATATAATAATTAATTCACCTATAAGACCACCGGGAACTGCAAATTGTAGCTCGTTCTGTTCGGCAAATAACGAGACAATACGTGAAAATATAGGACGACACGTTAATTTCCCTTCGCTATCTTTAGAGACTAACCCAGGTCTGACTTCGATTTCCATGCCAACCTGTAGCAACATAATATTTACTAGAAATTATTTATTAGAAAATTCGAAAACAGAAGCAGTAATAGATTTAAAGAGAAAAACAGAAGCTGTGAGAAATTTGGAAAGAAAAGGAAATATAAAAAAGATCATGAAAAATATCTAGGAGGGATGAAGGGAGGAGGATTGTGGAGAAATTAAAGAAGGGGAAAGGGTCGAGCGAGGACGGTATGCCAAACGAAATGTGGAAATATGGAGGGAAAAAAGTGGAGTATTGGATTTGGATATTTTGCTGTAGGGTATGGAAAGGTGAGGATGGACACATGCAAAGGGCAGAGTCAGGAAGGCAGGGACAGTGATAAGACAGGTATAGGGGATAAGCAAAAGGAGATTTTGGGAGGATTGGGAAAGAAGAATCTATTTGTGAAAGACTGATAAGAATGGTGATGGAGTTTGGGGCAGAGATATAGGGTTGTAAAGAACGGAGAGAGGTGAAGGCGATGCAGGAAAAGTAGATTAGACAGATGTTAGTAGTAAACAGGTGTACGCCGGAGCAGGTATTGAGGGAGTGTACGGATAGAGAATAAGGGGAGAACTGATGGGAAAGAATGAGGGAGTCGTTAGGGCAGGAAGCAGAGGACAAATGGTGGATGAAGGAATTGAAGAGAAAATGGGGAAGGAAGGGGAGAGGGAGAAGGGGGAGTGGAAGTATGAGTAGAATGTGGTGAGATATGCTGTAACTGGAAGCCGAGGCGATAGATAGAAGGTAGCGCTCTCTCTCTCTTGTTTAGTCGTTTAGTCGTTTAGTCGTTCAGTCATTCAGTTTAATTTAGTTAAGTTGGTATGTAAGATAGTTATAAAATAGTTGTAAATGAGTAGGTGTAAGTGTTGCGAGCGTTAAATGTATATGAGATGTTGTGGGAGGTTTGGGAACGCTCCTCTGAAAAGCACCTTCAATCCCCAAAGGAAAGAATAAATTATCTATCTATCTATCTATCTATCTATCTATCTATCTATCTATCTATCTATCTATCTATCTATCTATCATCTATCTATCTATCTATATATCTATCTATCATCTATCTATCTATATATCTATCTATCTATCTATCTATCATGAAAAATACCTTCAATACACCTCTTAATATACTGCCTCCTGCAACTCCACCTTTGAGATCGTCCACTTCGCAGCCAGGCTTATTAACGTCGAACGATCGGATAACGATCAATCGTGGTTCTGACGTAAAATCTCTAAGCGGAACCGGAATTTTCTTTGTTATGTACTCACACAATACTTCAATGTTATATTTCAATTGAGCAGAAATTGGAATAACAGGAGCTCCTTCTGCTACAGTACCTAGTTTATTTAAAATAAAAAGTAACTATATAGATTATTTTTATTATTACTAATTAGTATTTATTATTTACTCTATTACTCTATTACTACACTATATACTATTTAATTGATGCATATATATATATATATATATATATATATATATATATATATATATATTTATTTATTTTTTTATTTACTAATACTAATTACTATTACTATGTAATGCTACCTTGAACGAATTTCAATATTTGTTCGTACTGTTCTTTCGCCTGAGCTTCCTTCACTAAGTCAATTTTATTTTGCAAAATAATTATGTGCTTTAACTTCATAATTTCAATCGCAGCTAAATGTTCAGAAGTTTGTGGTTGTGGGCACGACTCATTGCCAGCTATGTGGAACAAGAGAAATTATTTTAACGTTAAAGAAATTGATTGCAATTCCGAACAAATAATTTTATTAATAGTTTATAAATCATACCAATTAAAAGTAATGCTGCATCCATAACGGCAGCTCCGTTAAGCATAGTTGCCATAAGAATATCATGTCCAGGACAATCTACGAAGGACACGTGTCGAACCAATTGAAATCGTCCAGGACAAACGGGACGTAAACAAGGAAAGGAATCATCTTTACTAGATCCTCCTGATATGTAACAAGCCGGCCTTGGACATTTTTCATTATCACACTTATAAATCTTTGCATTCGCATATCCTACAACACACAATGAAAATTGAAAGGATTCAGTAATGAACTTTCTATCTGACCAAATATAAAGGAACAATTTGTACTTTATATAATCACATAAAATGTGAAATAGAAAAAGGAAAGATAAAGGAGATGTGATAAAGAATCCTTTACAATTTATTACTTGACATAAAAATAATATAAATAATTAAAAAAAGAAAAAAAACATACATACGTACATTTACACACATGTATGTGCGTGTGTATGCGCACACGTGTTCATATGTGCTATATATATATAAAGAGAGAGATATACATACATACATACATACATACACACACACGCACCGCGCGCGCGCACACATACATATACATATACATATCATATACATATCATAACATATACATACATACATACATACATACATACATACATACATACATACATACATACATACATACATACATACATACATACATACATACATACATACATACATCATATATATATATATATATATATATATATATATATATATATATATATGACATAACGACAAATGTTTAGTTTACAAAAAATTATAAAAAGTATTGGGTTGGCAACTAAGTGATTGCGGATTTTAAATAAGAATCTATCGACAAAATCCGCAATCACTTAATTTCCAATCCAATATATATATATATATATATATATATATATATATATATATATATATATATATATATATATATATATATATATATATATATATATATATATATATATATATATATATATATATATATATATATATATATATATATATATATATATATATATATATATATATATATATATATATATATATATATATATGCTAAATGATACTTTTACATATCTTAAATATTATCTATAATTTTAAGTCTTTGAGAGAGCATTTATACCTAATATACTTTAACTAAGAACTTTAACTAAGAACTTTAACTACGAACATAGTAATACAATTACATGTATGTGCATATAATGCAAAAGATGATAAAATATTGTTTTATACATTTTCTTTCTTACATTTCCGTTTTATATAACTTTTATGATAACTTATTGCAAAAAATTGATTCACTGTCTTGTTCCAAATAGAATGATAAGGCATAACATTATATGCAATAGATATACACATTTCATTCAATAGAATTATTGCCTTATACAAAAGCTACTACTAATATGTTAGATACAATTATGATTTCAATTATTTCTACTCATTTACATAAATTCTCTTACAAGATATAATACGAAAACAATATGAAATGTTGCTTTCACAGCAAATACTGGTATTCCAAAACGAAATATGTTGTCATGTACCACCATTATTTCTATTTTCGATTATTTTACTTCTTATAACTATTAATTCTTGTAATATTTTTTAAAATAAATACTTTCTACAATTTTTAGCACCACACTTGCATAAAACTTTATTAGCAATGGTTCTTGAGTTGGATGTTTTCGGTCGTATTTCTATCTTATTTGTTGGAGATTGAACAGTATCGATCTCCCTTCCTTCCTTGATAATATTCCGCCTCACATGTGTTGTTTTCAAAGGTTGAAAAACATAATCAAATGTAATCTCCTCGTTCTTTTCTATATCTTTCAGGGCAAATAATGCGAGTTTCGGAAGATTAGGATCAAGACAATTGATCCAAACACCATAAACTGCCAAATTTGGATTACAGGAATGATTGATAAAATGTGATATGTTACCATATACAGCTGCATCAACAGTATAAAGACATTGATCGTCGGTTTCATTATAATCCAGATCAAAAAGATATGTTCTACCTGCAGCATCATATTCTTTACCACGTTTATCAGCTTCCTCGCTCAAGATTACTTCCCCCACATATTGTGTAACAAAGGAACCCTTCTTGATACCTTCCAATGTTTTTACACCCCAACCCCTACCATCATTAGTTTTAAAAATACAAAACTTTATATCAGTACCACGTTGAATAACACGATTTGGACATGTCAAATCACATTTACATTGCTTGTTACATTCATATATAGGTGTACCTGGTTTAACGCGAATTTTTCCCTTCGAAGTATACGGGAAAATACTATCATTTTGTGCAGAACAACATTTTGTATTAGAACCACAATTAACACAATCACAACTAATCGGAGGATCTTCTGGTATCATTACATCTTTACCCGAAATATATTCTTCTATATAAAAAAAATTTTCTGGAGGGCCTTCAAGATCAATGAAATTTTCGACAGATATCGATGGCTTCCCTTTACTGATACTGTTCATCTTGCTTTCCCAATCTTTCAACAATTTTAATTGTTTCCTTCTTAAATTGAACAACATAAACCGTAAAATATTCGTCTTAATGTCTATCTCAGCTTTACTTTTTTTTAAATTACTAAGTTTAAAGAAGTTGTTTATACTAGTGTAAAAGGTATTCTCATCGATTAGAGCACCATCAATCGATTCTCCTTTTTGCTGGATTTTATTTAAAAATTCGTAAATGTCTCGTTCCACTGGATAAAAACCAACTTTTTTTTTTAATTTTTCCAACAATTTGGACCTATTCTTCTCGAAATCCTTCAAAACTTCATTGCAATTCGTTAGATTCTCCAATGGTTCCCATGTATTATGATCGTTGGACCAATCCTTCCACTTGATCAAATATGATGTAACACCATTTATGTTCTTCTTATTTAGGATTTTCTCCACTTCCCAAATGTCATTTTTAGACGTCTTTAATTTGACATTATTATAATATGGGTCACTGTATTTAATATCTTTCAAAACAATTCGTAGTTCTTTCAATTTAAATTTTGCGAAATCGTGCTTCAATGGAGTATCGATAATACCGTTACTTCTTGTGTTTCGTTTGTAATGTACACTAATATTTGGTGAATCATATTTTTCCACGTTTCGACGATTTACGCTCATCTTACTAGATCCCTTTTCTTTTCTATTTGAATAAATGCGTAAATTAGCACTATCTCCACTGTCGTCTGAATAAAAAGTGGTATTCTCATCAACTTTTGGCTGCTTCAAACGTTGTTGGACACTTTCAGGCGAAAGCGATCTTTTTTCAGATGTAGAAGATGTTTCACCAGGAATATCTGCATGTTCCATACTGCCTCTCTCAACTGGATCCTCTGTAATGCCAAACATTTAAACGAAGTCATTCACTCCGAACTAAAGTTCGATGTTTCAAGTTACTGTACATGATTATGTGATTGTTCTTAAACAATATATCACCATCATCTCTAATCATCACTTTAATCCTCTTCGATCTTCTATACATTAGGAAATTATAATGTTTTAAAGCATTTTGATTGAATTTTGTGTCTATTCTTATGATAACCATTTAATTATTACTATCAATTGGATATAGTTGGTTATTATTTTACACAAAAAAGTATTATTTTTTATTAAAGTAATATTTAAAGTAATATTTTTGTTTAATAGTGTAAAAAATAATATCAAAATCAATATATTTCATTTGTAAACTTTATTTTCATTTCGTAAAAATTAATTCAGTTATAAAAATTATTATCTATAAATATTATATAACATATAAAAGCACTTAATATATACTTAAAATCCATATGCAATTCACCTGTGATTTTTCCAAATGAAAAAACAAAAATTATTTCCAAATGCTTAAGGGAAAAATGTGTATAAAAAAGAAGTTTCATCAACTAGGCTGCAATTACAACTATTTCATTATTTTGCTTTAATCACTGAATTTTTACTAGACAATTTACCTGAAACATTTAATATTGTTAATTACAATCACAAAATATATACATACATACACACGCACATACACATACACACACATACATTTTGTGCTAACTTATATAACTCTAAACAATTTATTAACTAATGTCATACTTAAATATTATTATAGGAATATTAAAATTTTCACTTACCTTATATTTTTGAACTCAATCATAATTCACACTTCCAGTCACTTTCAATCACAATAAAGAATTATATTATTCATGAATTGTTATATGCATTACGAGATAACTACATTTATAGTAATTACTACTGAACAGTTTGTTTTATTAAACATAGATACATACATTATAAAAAAACTTTTAAAAACCTTATTGTATTGGAAATAAAGGAGAAAAATTGAATATTATTACAAATTAATGTCTTATCCCTTTCTTTACTAATTGAAAAACTTACACTAAATGCAAGTATACTTATAATGATTAAATAATAATATTGTTATAATATTAAAATATTATTTTATAAAATTCTATTATATAATGAGAATATTATCCTCATTTGGAAAAAAGTAACTTTCAAAAATTTAACATTATAAATGACAGAATGTTAAGTAAATAACAATCTAAAATAGATAAAATAATAACTGAATTGTACTCACCAAGTTTAATTGTGATATTTCTTTCCAACTCATTTTTAAAGCGTACAGTTTGCACACCTGAGATTGCCTTAACGATTGTAGATTTTCCATGCGCTACATGACCAATGGTACCTACAAAATATTATAAAAATAAATAATTAATTATAATACTATAGAAATATTCAATAATTTTATGAAAAAAATATTTTCTTATTTAAGTTGTAATATAACTTAAATATTTTCTTATTTAAGTTTTAATATCTCCTTACTTGATTTAGATAAAGTTTAGATAATATTTTAACTTCATTACGATATATTTACCAATATTTATTGTAGCTTGTCTGCTAATGACTTCACGAGATAAGGCAGTTAATGTACTGACATCCTAAAATTTAAATGAAAGAATTGATTTAAATATGTAACAAAGCAAAACATTGATATAAATAAAACATTAAATATTGATAGTATCACAATAATAATAATAATAATAATATAATGATATTGTATCTAACAGTATAATATAATCATAGTACTGTAAAGCTGATTATAGACAATATGCTTTGAGTACACAATAAGAGTAATGAATAATATTATATAAAAATGAAAATTTTCTTGCAAATATATTTACATATTCTAATATGATTTCGTAATTCAAGGTTAATGAAAAAAGCATACATTAACAACTTTTAAGAAAAGGATATAAGAGTAATTAATTTGATATAATTTATACATTATGTATCAAGTACCAAGCATTCAAAATGAGGTTAAATTGAATCGAATGTATGTATGAATGACCGTTATAAATATGTGAAGTTTATAAGTACAATTAAACTTACTAGCTTTGAAAGATCTTGTTTGTATAAATTTGGTTGACCAGTTGTCACACCTAGCCCTTCTTCGCCTCCCATAATTGTTAATTCTACGATATATATTAAGTCGACCACGCGAGGTTCACTATAAAAGAAATTGAGACCTTGATACGCCTCACTCAAAATGAAGTATTGAAAGGAGTCAGCTTGAATGTGTTCACGTCCATATCATAGTTAGTTACTAACCGGAAATCAAATGATGTACTGACACAAAATATTAAATATCGTTAATTAATTTCAAAATGTTTTAAAAATAATATAAATATCTCTTACAATAGATCAATAAATTTAATAATAAACTATTTGTCCAACATTAAAAAATTTATGAATTATGAAGTATATAGATTGTAATTTTTGTGTAAATTTGAAGTATCTTCCGCTTTTATAATAATGTAGTAAAATTTAAGTACTTTGTAATACGTTATTTTGAAATAAATGAAAGTCAATTGATTGATTCAATGTAATGACTTCTTTTACATAAAATTCTCTGTAGTTAATCAATAATTCCACTAAATAGAACTTCTTTCTACATTGTTAAAAATAACTCAAATATAGCAAATATCGAAAAGAATTTCTAAATATCAACATCGAATATGAAACATTTAAAAATTTGAAATTAACACAAATTTTTGAAAAATATTTCAAATGATACTTGTATATTGCATATCATTTCTAATTTTGAACATAGGAACATGTAAGAGAAATATTTTGAGTAGTTGGTAGTATGTGGTATCATCACAAGTTCTATCACTGATAAAAAATATTTGAATTTTTTTTTTATTTTCTATCAAATTTGGCTTCAAATATCGGATGGTTGTTGAAAATTATTTGGTTTATGCTCTGTAAAACTGTATATCTGAAGGTTTTCAAATTATTCAGATTTTTAAAATATATTCTATACGAGATTATTGTGACATAACCTACAAAATGATTCTCGATTACGGTTTTAGAAAAGTAGTTGAAAACTTTGTAAAAAGCAGAGGACAGTATTTTAATAGATTTGTAGGAAGTCTTTCAAACCATGAGTTGAAAAGTGAAGAATTTTCAACAGAAGAAGATATGGTAAATTAGTTTAGTTAGAAACAACTATAATTTTATTTCTTTCTTACTTTCTTATGTTATAAATTTTTATTTATTACAGCCCAATTTAAATACAAATCCTTATAAGAAAGAAAAACAACAATGTATATTATGCAAATTAAACATACAGCCAGATTTTAAAAATGTAAGATTATTATCACAGTTTCAAAGTAGATACACAGGACGGATTTATGGAAAGCATATAACAGGTTTATGCAAAAATAAACAAGAACAAGTTGAAAAGGAAATCTTAAAAGCACAAAATGCTGGTAAAATTTATTAAGAATCAATTATTATTAGCTATTTGTTAAGAACCAAAATATTGATAACTAATAATTTCTCTCATAGATATAATATAATATGAAATAATTTTTTTTAAGGTTTAATGGGATACTTTACAAAAGATCCAAAATATGTAAATGACCCATCATTATTCGATCCTAATCGTCCATTGAGACCACATAAATATTAATGTAAAATTATGGATATATACTTTAGATTTTGTTAACAACAAAATAGTAATTTTAATGTTGTATATAAGGTACTATAAAATTAGTAAGATAACAAGAAATATAAGATATTTCATTATTTAACAAATGCGTCATTCTCGGTAGAATAATATACTAAAGATTTAGGTATACTCAATGATGATAATATTTCTTCCATAGTTATTACCTGTCCTCGTTTATTTTCTAAATCTTTCTGCAATCTTTCCAGAGCATCTTGACAAGCATTTCTCCACTGTTTAATATCAGCTTCCAAATCATCAGAATTGTTCTTTCGATATTTAAAAATGAATTATATTTAATGTTATTAAAAGATTATAATATAATATATAAAAGTAATACCTTTTTACAATATGAAATTTCGTTTTTCAAAATCTCAATTTCTTTCTGTTTCTTTAAAATTCTCTTTTCTAATTCTTCTAAATCATTTGGAAATACATTCATACTCTCATCAATTACCACGTTTTCCATATCATTTTCAAGATCAAATCGTATCTTTTTTATAGCAATTGATTCTTGAGATAATTTTCGTTTAGTATTTTCCCTGCTTGATATTAAATAAATTGTTTATGGAATGAATATCATGTATATATAAAGTTTCATCCTAAGGATATTATACTTACACTTGTGATTTAATATTTACTTGTACTAAACTTTCAACATTAGATTTACGTTTGGGAATTATATCAGAAGCGTTAAATAATGAACGAAACGGTTTGTTTACTGTTGGACTGTTTTTCAGTTTCATATGTGCCGAAATTATGGTTTTTTCACACATTTTGTAATAATAAATTCGTTATTGTTCAAATAACATACAACTTATTAAAAATTAATACTTATTCAATCAACTTCAAATAAATAAATCAATGTTATATGAAATTCATTCTAAATTACACATACTAAAAGACACACTTGTTCCCTAAAATCATGTATTCATTTACATAGAGAGAAACCACGGTTGGTGGAAAAGCGAATAGTCGTCGTCCAATCAGCGTTGTGACATACAGCGACACTGAAAACGCGTTCGATCTGTTATGTTTTATTCTAACCTCTTCACGGTATTCATGTCGATGTTTCTTCGCTAATAAAAGTATTAATTATAAAACTTCCTTAGAAATATTAAATAATATAGAAACTTAATATTTTTTTGTAAGTATATAAGCTTTGCTATATTGTTAACAATTATAATTTTTGTAATTATATTTCAGAACTACATTATGATTTCTAAAGGTCATACAAATTTCGTTAATTTAAAATATTTTCTATATAAAATTATAATTTTTATTTTATATGCAATATTAATAATAATAATATAATCTTTTCAGTAATTATGGATATCAGACCAAATAATACAATTTATATAAATAATCTAAATGAAAAAATAAAAAAAGAAGAATTAAGAAAATCGTTATATGCAATATTTTCTCAATTTGGACAGATATTGGATATAGTAGCATTAAAAACATTAAAAATGCGGGGTCAGGCATTCGTCATTTTCAAAGAAATAGCTAGTGCAACAAATGCTTTAAGATCTATGCAAGGATTTCCTTTTTATGATAAGCCAATGGTATGTATGTTATACATATTTGTAGTTTTGAAAAAGTTTCATATATTAAAATTGTTTTATGTACGTTTTCAGAGGATACAGTATGCTAAGACAGATAGCGATTTAATTGCAAAAATGAAAGGCACATTTGCAGAACGCCCTAAAAAACCAAAACGTGTAGTACCAGCTGCAGATGAGGAAGCAAAACGAGCAAAGAAGCGTGCTAAGGAACAAGCAAAACATTCACAGCAAATTGGATATCATCCTGGTGTGCCCCAACATCCAGGATTAGTTAATACAGCTGTACCTGAACAACCACCAAATCAAATTTTGTTCCTTACAAATCTTCCTGATGAAACTAGTGAAATGATGTTATCTATGCTTTTCAATCAATTTCCTGGTTTTAAAGAAGTTCGTTTAGTGCCGAATCGGCATGATATTGCATTTGTTGAGTTTGAAAATGAAGTTCAATCTGGTGCTGCCAAAGATGCACTTCAAGGATTTAAAATTACACCTTCACATGCGATGAAAATATCTTTTGCAAAAAAATAATTACAAAGACTTTAATCTTAAAATTATTAATGAATTAAATATGTGTAAACATTAAAAGCAAAAATAATGAGAAAATTATCAAACTGGACATGTAGTCATATTTTAATAATTTTTATACAATATAGTTTCTTGAACATAAGAAGTATTTATTATTAAGTAATAATTAAGTAATAATTATTGTCCATACCTGTCACTAAAATCACACTTGCTTAGAACAAAAAGATAGTAAACTGCCTTAATAATTGAACGAATAGATAATTATGAATTATATGGGCAAAATAAGAGAATGAAAATAGAAGAGGGTATAAGTGTATTATTATTTTTGATTGAATAAAGTGCCATTTATATTTTTGTTAGGATGCGGTAGTGAGATATAGGAAAAAATAATTATTATTATAATTAATATGTACCCACAAAAGAGAAATCCATATACTTTTCTATATATTATCAATTAACCATTATTTTAGAAAATTTTTTAGTCGTATTTATATGTTCTATGAGTTAACTGACCAAAGAATCTGTTTTACCTTCAATAATTATCGAGTGAGCATTGCATCAAACTCTTGCACTATACTTAAAAATATACTGCAGTTAGCAATCTAGAATATATTCTGATCAATGCCAACTATTTAATGAAATGATACTATTCCTGGTTATATGATTCAGTGATACTGTAGTTGTTCTGTCTTTTGGTCTTACTTGCTTAGTTTGCTTTTTCTATTATTATATTAAATTTTTGTCCTGTCAACAGTTATTTCTTATTTGTATTAAATTTGATATATTTAGTTATAAGGAATTAAGGTTTTTATTTTTATTTTATTTTTTTATACGTAATAAGTCGAAAATATGCCGGTGTTTCACACAAAGACTATAGAAAGTATTCTTGAACCTGTCGCACAACAGGTAAGATATTTTATGAAAAATGGTTATATTCAATCTTCAAATACACATACACAATCAATTTTTTAAAATTTATCTATTTATATATGTATATGTATATATATATATATATATATATATATATATATATATATATATATATATATATATATATATATATATATATACACCTATACTTGACACAAATGAAAATTATATATACATATAATTATATACACTTTTATAATTAAAATAAATTTTGCAAAAATCAGTAAAAATAACTTCTCATCAGTCAATTTTTAATTGTTCCATCAATTTGCATTATAATAGCTATTGATATAAGATAATCTTTTCCATCTTAAATGTACTCAGTAATACTTGTGTTACTTTATATAGAACTATGACATCATTCTGTGGTCATGGAAGAGAAGTACTAAATTCACTTTTAGGATTGTACCATGTACTTATATGATTTATGAAATCTGATGTGTCTTTTATAATCTCAAAGTATATATATATATATATATATATAAAATTTCAATGTTGACATTTTTAAAAATAGAATATTATGCAATAATAGAAAATTTTATATACTTATAACAACAAAAATATTAATAGTTGTAAATTAATTAAAAAGTACTAACTATTTTAAGGAATGAAAATGATTGTATATTATAAGAATTTAAGATATTTACTGTACTATAATATATAATAACATTATTCTGAATCTGAAAAATAAAAATCAAGATTTTTATGAAACATTTCATATGATTCCAATAATATTTCCCTTCCACTTCTAGAAATAGCCATGAAACATTAATAGACCTTGTTGATGCCTACTAGATTTATGAAAATGAAACTCTGAACCTTACCAAAAATGGTATCAGCTGTTCAGCATGATGCATAAATCAAATTTGTATTCATAACATTCTATAAATGTTATACAGTATAATTTATTATTTTTAAACAGCCTTAATGTATATCTGTTTATTAAAATGTATAATAAAATTTTGTATAATGCATGAGCAAACACACAGATATATAAATATAATAAAATCTAATAATAGAATATATATATATATATATATATATATAATTAATTATTTCAAATATTTCAAATATATATATATATATATATATATATATATATATATATATATATATATTGCGTATTTGAAATAATTAAGCTAAAACAACAATTGTAAAATTATCTTCTTATATTTGAAGGAAGAATCAAACATAAAATTAAAGTAAAAAACTTTTTCAATTATTTATACAATATTTTGTCTAGGTTTCAAGACTTGTCATTTTACATGAAGAAGCTGAAGATGGAAATGCAATGCCAGATTTGGGAAAGCCTGTACAGGCAGTTAGTATGGCAGTGACTAATTTGATAAAAGTAAGTTTTAAATCTACTTTACGAGTTAAAAATAAATATAGATATTTTCCATTTTGTTAGTAATATAATCATAAGTAAAGCAAGAAATATTAAAGATATTGTTAATTATCATATAAAAAAATTATAGGTTGGCAAAGAAACAATAAATTCTTCAGATGATGCTTTGCTCAAGCAAGATATGCCTGCAGCATTGCAACGTGTTGAGGGTGCTTCGCGTCTTTTAGAGGAAGCATCTGCAATGTTAAAACAAGATCCTTATTCTGGTCCTGCCAGGTAAATAATAAGTATAGAAACATTTTGCAGGATATATCTATTATAAGTTTGAAACAATATTTTACTTATATATGTTTCTTTTATAGAAAGAAACTTATAGAAGGTTCCCGTGGTATCTTGCAAGGAACTAGTTCTTTACTATTATGTTTTGATGAAAGTGAAGTACGAAAAATAATTAGAGAATGTAAACGCGTTTTGGATTATTTAGCTGTTACTGAAGTCATTGAAACAATGGAAGATTTGGTTCACTTCCTTAAAAATTTAAGTCCATGTCTTAGTAAGGTATCAAGAGAAGTAAGTGCTCGTGAAAAAGAACTAACTCATCAAGTTCATAGAGAAATCCTCATACGATGTTTAGAGCAGGTAATTATTCATTTTATTACAAAGAACTGATAAAAGTTATAATATTCTAAATGTTATATATATATATGTGTGTGTGTGTGTGTGTGTGTATAGGTGAAAACTTTGGCACCAATTCTCATTTGTTCTATGAAAATTTTTATTCACATCATATCTCAAGGTGGAAAAGGAGCTGAAGAGGCAGCTGAAAATCGTAATTATTTAAGTGGACGAATGTCTGATGAACTGAATGAAATAATTAGAGTTTTACAATTAACAACATATGATGAAGAGGAATGGGATGCCGATCAATTAACAGTACGATTTATAGATTGTACTACTCAATAATTAAAGAATAACAAAAATTATTATTAAATTTTTATGTTAGGTCTTGAAAAAAGCACAAAGTGCCATAGAATCTAGAATACGTGCTGCATACGATTGGTTGGATGATGGGCTCGCTTTACGTGGAGGTGTAGGAGAAAAAAGTCTTCGACAAATAGTGGAGCAAGCATCGCGATTAGCTGAACGATATCTTTCTCCTTCTCAAGCAGAACCACTGTCGAAATTGGCTTCACAAATAATTACTATGACAGATGCTTTATGCGAATTGCGTCAAAATGAAAAAGGTTTGATTGTTCACGTGTACATGTATTTATTACTGCATCGTACACTATTATAATAATTCTTATTATTTTAGGAACTACACCACAAGCAGAAGCTCTGGCGCGTGGTATAAAAGAAAAATTAAATGAATTACGTAGTTCCGTAGCATCTGCCTTAGTAGCTGCTGATAAGTCGGGAACAGCTCAAACTGCACATACTGTGGCAGGTCGTTTAGAACAAGCTAATAAATGGCTCTTAAATCCACAACAAGATGATAAAGGACTTGGTCAAAAGGCTATAGCTTTGATTATACATGAAGGTAAAAAGGTATGTTGACTATATTGAATCGTTAAGCATGCTTAAATCGTAATTAAATTACATAAAATTGTACATAATGAACATGCTTCTTTATTCATTGTTGTTTTTGTTCTTAATACTAATATGATTCATTTGATAATAGTTCTGTAAAAATGAGTTACCAAAAATAAATCCTTGCTTTTTCATTTTTTTTTTTTAAGTAATATATAAATTTCAATATAATTTTGGTCACGTTACGTATATATAATATGTAATACTAATCCTTCTAATTACTTTATTTTTTACGTATATTTAATATTTTGCTTGAATGCTTCAAATGGAAAGAACCAACAGCATGTAGCGAATGTAAGTCATGAAGAAATTTTTATTGCAGTATCAAAATGTATTGGATCTAAAATAAATGTACTGTTTTAAAAGATTTCGAAGTTTGAAGAATCTTGTTTAATCAATGTTACCCTAAAATTTAGGTTGCTGAAGGTTTACCTGGTATACATAAAGTAGAGATTCTACAATTATGTGATGAAGTTGATAATTTATCTCATCAACTTGGAGATTTATGTGCTCATGGTCAAGGAAATACACCAAGAGCTCAAGAAATCGCACGTCAACTATCACATAAATTGTATGAGCTAAAGAATAGAATACAACAGGCCGTTGTGTCACGGGTAGTTGAAGATTTCATCGATATTACGACACCTTTAAAACAATTTACGGATGCTGTCTTAGCACCAGAAGGTACACCTGGAAGAGATCAAAATTTCAATGATAAAACTCATGCTCTTCAAACATTTTCTAATAGAGCAGCAAAAACGGCTAGAATGGTTGCAGCTGGTGGTATGTAGCATCATCATTACGATTATACTACTTTTTATTATGTAATTATATTGTTTTATTTTTTGAATAATTATAGGAAGTGGAGGTAATAAAAAATTGGCTGAGGCACTTGCTGCGAGTGCTTCACAAGTTGAATCATTAACACCTCAATTGGTTAATGCTGGACGAATTCGTATGACGTATCCGGACAGTAAAGCAGCCGATGAACATTTTGAAAATCTTAGACAACAATATGCCGAAACTATGCAGCGAGCAAGAGCATTGTGCGATGAAGCAACTGATAGTGGCGATTTTATTAGAACTTCAGAGGAACAAATGCAAAAACATACATATCTTTGTGAAGAAGCTATTGCAAAATCTTATCCACAAAAAATGGTTGACAATACAGCTGCTATTGCAAGGTTGGCTGATAGGGTAATTCTTGTGGCTAAACAAGAAAGTGATAATAGTGAGGATCCTGCTTTCATTCAAAGAGTTAATCAAGCGACTGATACTTTACAAAATAGTAAGTTATTATTTTATATAATATAATATTTAGTGTTTTGTTGACATAATAATTAATCAACTTCGTAATACAGGTATTGCCCCAATGATTCAGAATGCAAAATATGTTACTATCAATACTAATGATAACACTGCAGCATATCATTGGAGAGAAAGCAACCGTGCTGTAAGTGCTTATATGTATAATAAACACTACATTATACAACAATTTTTCATGTAATAACTGTTACATTTTTATTACTTAAAATTATGTAGCTTTTATCCAATGTCGGACAAGTACATAAGGCTATTGTAGTACATCCAGAGTTGGTTCAACCACCATCAATGTCACAGCTGCATATCACCGATGGTACGCATTATATTTTCAGTTTATTATTATTCATTCTGAATGTATATTTTTTAGTAGTAAATAGAATATATTCTTTTGTCAAGAAAAAAAAAGAATATTAGAATAGTAATTGATTGCATTAAAATGAATGCGTCATTTTCATTATCATTATTCTACATTTTTTTTTATACAAATGAAAATATTAATTCTTAACAAAAATCAAGCATGGATTAAAAATTCATTTAAAAAAAGAAAAAAATACATAAATTCTCTAAAACTATATTCTACTATAGCTATTATGTAAATTGTAGCATATGTAGTCAGGTGGAGGAGTAGTGGCTAATAAGTAACATAACTAAATAATAGACTTTCATTATGCGACTGTTTTTCGCAATGTACATAAAATGAAATTTAACTACAAAAATATCTTGCTCTACTTCCAACAAAGACCAATAAATATTGCAATGATATTACACTGTTCTTCGAAGACGAAGTTATTTGCAGCCGATGTAATTGTTTAAAATGTATATTTCACGGGGTAATATAGAAACTTAATATGTTCTTTACAGAGGAACAAATGCCAAGTCAACAATATAATTACTTCACAGATAAAGGTACTTATATAGGCATGAAATTAAGCATGATAACTTATTTTATATCCATTTATTATGTACCACAAGAAAGTTATGACAAAATAGTATGAGAAGAAAATAATCTACAGTTTTATAGATTAAGAGAAAGTAAACGTTTATAAATATTTTTGAAATAATAGTTGGTCAGCCTTTGAGAAATCAACCCTCACCCAGCAATTTACGCGTGATCAGCCCCACACTAGGTTCAAATAAACCACAACATCGTTCTCTTAGTCCATTACCAAAATGGGCACGTGGAGGTATTTACAGACAGTATAAAAAAAAGAAAAAAAGAAAAAAAGAAAAAAAGAAAAAAAAACGAAAATGTTAATCATAAACAAGTTATTTGAAATTGAAATTAATTATATTCTCTTGTCAGGAGATAACCCAGATCTCCTCTATCAAGAACTGGCTGACAACGAGTTGGAAAAGTCAATTTGTGCTGGAGGTAAACCAAAAAAATTGTTCTTGAGAAAAAGAAGAATGATTATATTTTTAGGGCTATTTGTTGTTATCAAGCATGTGTTTAGATATAATGTAAGGAGGGTATTTATATGACATGTATTATAATTTGTACATTTTCTAAAAGATAGCAACAAATGAATTTTAAAGTATTTGCAACTACTTTCAATGAAATATACAAGATTCAAATGTGATTTAAGGAAAAACAGTTTCTTTAATATTTAATTACTTATTTAATTTTTATATCATATAAAGTCATGCATACTAACTTTACATTGCATGTATAAAAACTTTTTATATCATTTATCATTAATTTCTATTTATGCTTATTTCTTCCCTCTGACTAGAATGGCTACTCATAATAAATTAATTAACATAATTAATACTTATTAATTTTGTATAGTCTATATAACTATGTATTTTTTCTTCATTTTTGTGCTACATGGAATTACCCAGGCTACATTGATTATTATGATGATGGTAATTACTAATGTGTTTATACATTTATAAATTAAAACAAGTTATCTAACATAATAATCTAACCTTTTGTACTTTATAGCATGAGAAGATATTTAATGTTTATGTTTCAGTTTCTTTATAGAACCACATTCTTCATTTTAAGATTATGACGATATGAAATCTGGAAATGTTTGCAATATTTTTAAGTTTCTCTTATTTTTATCTTATTTTCTATGAACATAAATCATTTAACATTTTATCCTACAATAAAATTATTTGTAATATTGCAAGCAAACATACTGAGTTATTACTATGAAATTTTATTACAAATAAATTGTCATTTCTAACAGAGGTAGCACCACCACGTCCACCTTTACCTGGTGGCGATATTCCACCACCAAGACCTCCACCTCCAGAAACAGATGACGAAGATGAAATGTTTATGCATGCACCTCAACCAAATCAACCAATAATGGTACATTCTCAATTGTTTGATAGAATTAAAAAATTTTTTGTAAATGAGAATAATTGCAGTTAAAAAATCTTAATTAATTATAGATGGCTGCACATGGTTTGCATCAAGAAGTACGGCAGTGGTCAAGCAAAGATAATGAAATTATTGCAGCAGCTAAAAAAATGGCTGTCTTAATGGGTAAATTATCTGGTTTAGTTAGAGGAGAAGGTGGAAATAAAAGAGATCTTATAGCTTGTGCTAAAGCTATAGCAGAAGCTTCTCAGGAAGTAACACGTCTTGCAAAAGAACTTGCTAGAGAATGTACTGATAAACGTATTCGTACGGTATGTCGTCATTTTGTTTATTTATTTAATTTAAATAAAATTTATAAAAAAATAATTGCTTATATTTATTGTTTCCTTTTTAGAATTTACTTCAAGTTTGTGAACGTATACCAACTATTGGAACACAATTGAAAATTTTATCTACAGTAAAAGCTACAATGCTTGGAGCACAAGGTATGTCTTTTAAAATCTTTTCTTTGTATAAAAATATTAAACTATTCTTCATATTTCTTTAAAATGCCAAGAATATTCATACAATGAAACTAATAATTAATAATAATTTTCACATATTTTGATGAGAACACAAATGTTTCTGTAAGAAAATTACTCACATATATTAATAGCAATTTTTATTAACAAAAGAATGAAATTCTTTATGCATAGAGATGCTCCCTAGCTGGGAAGAATTGATGCTTTATGGTAAAAGAATTAATAAATTATGCTTGATGTTATATATCACCTTCTCTTTCTCTTTTCGTCACTTTTTATCTTCTTTAATTTTTACATATTTTACTATTTGCAATTATCTCATCCAAATGCATGCTAATCTAGCATTTCTTAAAACACAAACACACAAATTTACAATGTTATGTTTAATATTGCATTAGCACTGACTGGAAGTATAGATTTAGAAAGATCTAAAATCATAAAACAATATTATTATAATATAAGAGTTAAATGGATGCAATGAAAATAATCATATGCTATATATTTTTTATCTGTAAACTAATTATATTTTCGTATGTTACTCAAAATGTTTAATGCTATGCCATTGGCATGACTCTGTTCTCCATGGTGTAGATGAATTAATTGGGTGCAGTAAGTTTATTCTTATAATTAGAATATGTAACTGCAATAGCTGATATGATTATTCCTTATAGATACATATTAAATAATTTTGTTACGTATTAATAGACAGTATTTTATATACATGTTTAAACATGTGTATTAAGATGTAGAAATGTTTGTTATCTTAGACTGATTATATTATATTTTGTCATATTTATTTTTTTTAACATAATTTTTTATTATTATGTACTTTACAAAAGTGCATGTCTCCCCAATATTTAGAGCACTTCATCCTATATCTAGTGTAATCTAAATTTGATACACACATAATTTATGAATACTCTGTAAAAATATTATTTACTAGTGATATTTAAAAACTATATTTATAAAATAATCCAATTAATATTTATAAACAAATTTTTTTTTTAATAACCATTTTATTATCTCGTGGAATATTAATTTATATTATGATATAAAACAGGTACGGAAGAAGATCAAGAAGCAACTGATATGCTTGTTGGAAATGCTCAAAATCTTATGCAGAGTGTCAAAGAAACTGTACGTGCTGCAGAATGTGCAAGTATAAAGATTCGTACTGCTTCTGGTATGAAATTACGTTGGGTACGTCGTCAACCATGGTACCAATATTAAAATGAAAGTATATACATAAGTACAAGACCAGAAACACTAAAGTGCTATGAAGGTTTTTATATCGAATTTAACAATTTCTTTTTAACAAGAATATTACATTAGTTAGATAGACTTCTTTCTATATGATACTACATGCTTGATAAAAAAAAATATTTTATTTTAATATTTTAATATCTACATTAGTTATTTGTTCCTAGAGGACAAATATTTTATTATAGAATGTCACATCACGATTTTTACTGAAAAAAAATAGTGTCAATTTTTTCATAATACAGATTGCATAAATAAAGAAAATTAGAGTACTATAATATATTTTTGCAAATTACATATTATGCGAATTTGTATTAGATGCTATTTGTGTATATATATATTATGTTGATGTATACCAGAGTAGAAACTGTGCATAACCACATTTAGAGCAATAAGAAATTATATTTTTGTATAAAAATATATGCTATTCGTATAAGTCCTCCATAGCTATATAGTAATTTCATTAATCTTGTTCAACTGGTGCTAACATGTGCAATATTGTAGTGGCCTACAATACAAAGTAACAATTCTAAGCAGTATCGTACCAAATATAAGAAGCTATTTTAGTAAAATCTTGATTATAAAATAATTGTGCAATTTTAATAATTATATTTAATCTAAAAAATCAAGACTTTACTCTATATATATTAATAAATGATGTAGTAAGGGGCACATATATTAAACAGGCCTATCATACAAATTTGAATAATTATAATTAATAAATTTATATTTACCGAATTTAACAAATATATTTTACAATAACTTTATGTAGTTTTGTGTATAATAAAGTAATTTGTATTACATAATTTAAATATAAATGTTTTTGTTATGCAAGATACCTTACAGAGAGACACAGGACACAGAATAAACACACACACATGTATAATTCTAGTTATAAGTATTTTTATTAAAATTATTATTAAATTAAAAATATGCCGTGGAAACATATTGTCTTTTATTAATAGTAATATTATAGTTCTGCAATAATTTTTAAAATGCGCTTGTTTTTTGAAAAATTCTTATTTTAAATGGGAATTATTTTAAAGCAAATATAAATTTTCTTGATTTTACATACATACCTACGATATTTATAAAATTGTTAAGTATCAATAAAGGAGTCTCTTTTTATAGAATGCTGTGAAGGAACTATAATACCTGGTATTTTATTTTTAGGTATTTTTCCAGGACGTAAATAAGGATTATCTATACCATCTTGCTGAGCGGTAGTTTCATTAGCTTGTTCTGTATCTTCACTTGGTACATTAACACCTATAAACACAATACAGCCATGTACCTTTAATAGAATTTTTTATTTGTAAATCTTGTCTTATACCTTCTTCTGTTTCTTCCATTTTTTGTTCTTTTTTCTTCTTAACAGGAGTTGGTTCAAATTGAAAGTCTTGGTCTGTTTCAAATACTTGATCTTGAGGTAAAAGTGCTGAGAGATAACTAGGAAATTGTGGTTTACAAGCAATCACTGTAAAAAATATTAAAAGCTATATCTTTCGTTCTTTTAAATAAAATAAAATTTATTTATGTATGAAACAATACTACCAAAATACTTACAAGGAAACATACTATTATCATCTGTCAAAAATAAACTGTGTGTTTCCCCTGTTTTTGCAATGAACCTTGTTAAGGCTCTTTCAATATCTCTTTTTTGTGTAGCAGCTTTTTCTCGTATTGCTTCATATTCAGTTACCGGTTGTTTATGTGTCTATAAAATGTTGCATAATGGTCTTGATGATTTAAAAAGTATATATTATAATTACATATATATTAAATTTAGAAAGTTTACTGGTGTTCTGATATATGCATGTGGATCTGGAAAAGCTGGTAAATAACTTGGTATATGCGAAGGATGACTTTGTTTTACACCAGCCTGTAAAATATTTAATTGTTTAGACTGGGTTTGTTGTTGTAATGGAGGTAAAACTGTTCTATTTGTCCTTTTCCCATAATTTTCTAAATTTTCCAATTTTAAACCCATGCTTATCAATCCCAATATAACATCTGCGATTAGAGGTTCCGTTCTCCCAGAAAGTTCGCAATAATTTCTTGCAGATTCCCCAACTTCCACAATAACTACACAAACATAAATAATGCAACAAATATAATTAAATATCACAAATAATACTTAGTTTTAAAAATAAGACAATCTTTTACACAATAATACAAATTCTACGATAAAAACCTACAAGACTGAAACATCTCTGTAAGAGTTTCTAACGCTTGTTTGTCACAAGTGTCATAACCACATTCTACTAAAATACTACAAATAACATGATTTAATATTTTTCTTCGAGTATTAACAAATTGTATATCCATATTGTTCAAAAAATAAACAAAACGTACTGCACGCCACTACACACTGCACCTTATGACAGTACATTTAATTACACCAACAAACAGTACACTAAACAAACCGATAGTAATTTGGCGCACGCGCAAACAGTAATTTGAATAGACTAGCCCGATGAGCTTAACAACTTTTAGATATATATCATTATTATGAATATATTTGATTATGATAAATAAAAAGTAATAATGCATTATTTATTTTCAATGTATTTACTTTAAAAATATTAAATAAGATTTTTTCTGTTAATATTAATCCTAAATTGAAAACGTCAAAAAACGCATCAAATAATGTTCCTCATTTCAACCAATAGCAGCATTTTAATCTTTACTTTTTTTTTTTCATTCGGAAATTCTACCAATAAAATAATTCCTATTCTTTTCTGGCTATCGTAATATTGCGTTTTCTAATGTCCTTTTTTCTTCAGTGATTATCCTGTGTTTACATTCATGCGATATACCATGCCTTTAGTAATAATACAGTGACGGATAATTGAATATCGACAATGGCATCGGGGTTAGAGAGCTACGTGAATCGTATCCTTTTCTTTCAATATTGTTCTCTATATATTATTCTATAAAACATATTTTTCTTTATTTATTTAACAGATACAGTTTCTATTATTACTTCGGATGGTAGAAACTTTATTGTAAGTATTTGATGTTGTGTTACATTGTTTCACTTTGTAACAACACATTTTATATTCAAAACTTGACATATAATAGTTATAATAATTTAATGAAAAATAAATTTTCATTTCTCAGACATTAATGTAGAAATTATTTATAAAAACTTGTTAAATTTGTCTTTGTTAAAAATAAAATGTTACTTCTAATAGTATTAAAAATAAACCATCATATTATTCTTCAATTTTAGGGCACATTAAAAGGTTTTGATCAAACAATTAACATTATATTGGATGAATCACATGAGAGAGTATATAGCACAACGCAAGGTGTGGAACAAGTTGTTTTGGGTTTACATATCATCAGAGGAGATAATGTGTTAGTATAACTATTATTATACAAATGATAACAAGTTTTATGCAACATCGGAAATGTATACATTATAATATTTGTTTTATATAAAAAACGTTAGATTAAGAATAATATAAAACTTTGTTCTTAGCTTTTTTTCTTAATACTTTTGATAAGACTTCTTTATGCATTATACAATAATATTTTAACACGGCTTACAGGCCTATCTGAGTATATTCTCTTTTATTACTCATTGATTTTCAAAACATTGTCAAAACTACTTTTTTTGACTTTATATTGCATTATCTTAAACATTACATAAAATAAATAACTACATTTTAACAACCATTTTTTGCAGAGCAATTGTGGGAGAATTAGATGATGAAATGGATGCACGTCTAGATTTATCAGCTATTAGAGCTGATCCATTAAGCCCTATAACACATTGAAAATATACATTATATAAAATGTTTGAACTAAAAGGGCAAATATGTTTGTATTTATACAGAAGATAATTCTTGAATGACTACATAAATGCCCATTTTTATAATTATATTTAATATACTTGTATTTAAAAAATTTTGCAGAGCAAATACACAATTATGTACATTACTAAAATAAAGCAAAAAAAGTAACATCCTATATTAATTAACTGTACAAATATCTTATGATATAATAAACTACTATTTTTCATAAATGTAATTTTGTTTTATGATATCTTAACACGATAAAAGGAAATCTAGTAATTGCAACATGAATTTGAATATATTCAGTAATTTAACATGGTTTAAATGATGTGTTTATATATTTTCCATTGTATTGTATACTTCTTCATATTGTGATTTATTTTATAAATTAAATTTCTAAAATTTTCAGAATAACATCTTTTTGTAGATTATTAGCAGTGGACCTGCATCATTGATTTAAATGTAAAGTATGATTTTTATTGCAGGTATGCAAATTTGTTATAATCTAATCAGGTAGACTAATATATACAAACTATATTATATGATTTGATAGAATTTTATAAATTCCAAGAAAATTATGAATTCCAAGATATTAACCAATTAATAACGAAGTATAAATATCTAAATACCTTCTGGATTACCACACTTATAAAAAATTATTCCATATATAACAGATTTGTAAATTGATACACTATTTTTTTACAAAATATAACATTTTTGTATTAGGGTTTATATATATTGTAATTTTATTTGTATTAAAAAATCTGAAAAAGTAAGCTGGACTTCGTGCCAATTATAATACATCGTATTAAATATAAATATGTTTTATAGAATCAATGTACTATTTACTACATATTCTTTGCTTATGGATATACAAAATGTGTTCAACAAAAGTCAGCAGAAATGATGCTGTTTGTGTTATAGAAAAATGCAAGTAAATTAAGAATGATATATATATATATATATATATATATATATATATATATATATATATATATATATATATATACACATATGTTCCATTTTTTAATTTATTAAAATTTATTATGCTCATGAGAGTTAATTTAAAGAGAGCTATTTACTTTCTATAACATAATTTAATATTTGATAATTGAACATTAGATTTATAATTGCACCAAACTTTTTTTTTTATATTGTAATTAAGATAATAATGTAATATAATAAATAAAAACAGGAACTAAGATGTTATTTTGTTTTTAATCTATTAGCAAAATCTATACATAAATTAGTCCTACAAAAGTGAAAAAATCACGTATAGAACAATGCTTAAATAAATCTAATGTTAAAATTGTAGATGGTGCATTTATAACTGAATTTCGTATAATCAAAAAGCAAAGATGGCATGTTTAATATCTTAAATGAAATATTTAGTATGTATATATGCGCGCAAGTGTGTATATGTACTATATATTGGAAGACATAACAAAAATATAAATCAATTAGAGTACAATCTAATATTTTCCTATTCTGTGTATCTTAATTACTAAATGTCTTTTTGAAGTAATCATAAATACATGATATATACAGATCTTTCTTAAAATTTAATTATCTGTATTATCAGAAACAATGTTTTCCAACTTTATTCGTTCCACATTGTGTTTACTCTATATGCATTTAGCCTTAAGAGCAGAACACAAAACAGTGCAATTATCGGCACTACATATACACACTGCCAATGTGTGTTCGATTTTATATACTAAAGTATGTAAGGACAATTCCTACTGTCAAACATTTGTACAGTTGACAATAAAATAATTGAAGCGAACCATATAGCTCATTGCATTATATAACAATGCGTGCTATGCTAGTATAATCATACATATGAGAATTATCATCAGGTACTTAAGTTATGTACCTACACAAATGGATGAATTATTGCATTAATTATTGGTCACAATGTTGGTCCTGTTACGATTTCGTCTCCTAATACGACCACCACGTCTATTCTGATTTGCACCGTTCCAATCAGGTCCATTATCCATGCCAAAATTTTGAGAATTTGGCCCATTTGGATTGTAACCCATTAAGCTAGGATCAGCAGAGCCAGAATTTGAACCAAAATTGTTAAAATTACCACCAGAATATGGAGGAGGCCCATCATATGTAGGAGCAACATCAGGTCCAAAACCCACACCAGGAGCAGGACCTAAAAGTCCAGCTCCATTATTGCGTTGTGCATTGTAACGTGGATCATAGTTCATTTGATTTTGTGACATGACTGGTCCATTCATATTCATTGTTGGTGGCATGTTTGACATATTATTTATATTCATTGGAGGCATATTTTGTGGACCCATAGGAGAATTCATCATGGGACCCATAGGTCCCATATTTCCAAGCATTTGATTTGATGACATACCCATCATATTTTGTGATCCTGGCATATTTTGTGTAACAGGCATACCAGAGGGACCAAGAGCCATATTAGACATTTCCATCGATTGTTGTGGAGCACCTTGTATCATGGAAGCACTAACATTCTGTGAGGATTGATTAGAAACTTCGAGCGCTTTTCTTCGTGGATCAGATCGAATTTGCGGAGGTGATTTTGGCGTGTCTGGCTTCATTGGTGGTGGAGACATAGGAGAATCAGCTATTTCAGCTTTACTGACACGGAAAATTTTTCTAAGGCGAGGATCGTATTTCACTTGTGGGTCATTTTTTGTAAGCTTTAAACCTGTATAATCAGGTCTTGGTATGTCAACGACATATACTTTGTAAGTCATTGGAGGATGGGAATTGTAACTTGCATCTATTTCAGTGCATGGGATATGTGAAGGAGCTGGTTTGAATGGCAAACTTAACATTTGTCGCAGATCAACGTCCGATTTAGTGGATGTATCTGTAAATCCTGCACCAACTACTCTAAGATCTGTATCTCCAAATCCAGTCTGGAAACGTTGCCTAAAATCCATGTCTTTTCTTCGAAGATCTTGATCTGCCCTAGTTCTAAGGTCTGTATCCATGTTAGTATCTACCGCTGTAATACCAGAACTGTAAATACTTGTTTCTAACCTAAGATGTTTCGTTTCCTTTTTAGGATCTATCCTATTTGGACTACTTGGTTTCTGTTCATCTCGACGTTGTCGAGGATCTCTGGACATTCGTGGATCTCTAGATACAGGAGCTGCTGTTGAACTTGTACCAGGTGACGATCTAGGACTTGACGTTTCATTTTCAATTTTAGAAATTTGACTTGAAACACCAAATGTAGAATTATTAGCTACTTTAGTAATAGGGTTGTATTCAGTTGTAGAATTATTTGTATCTGGTATAGATTTCATTTTTGAAACTGAAGATTCTTGAGAGTTTATAGTGCTATTCTGTTGATTTTGTAGAGTTTTACCATTTGTTGAACTTTGTGCCTTAAGAGATGATAACAATTTAGATACTTCTGCACTGATATCGATTTTACTTAAATCTCCGAGTTTATCTACTATAGCTGCTGGTTGAGGTATACTTGGTGCAGAAGATGCAGATTGAAATTGTTCTTTTATGATAATATTTTGGCTCTTTTCTGATAGTTCAAGTTCGTCTTTTGAAGCATCTTTCGAAGAAAGTACTATAGTTAAATTACCACCATCGTCATCGTCATCGTCGTCCGAATACCAATCTTCTAAAATCTGATCTGTACTACGTGCATTGTTCTCATCTTCCACATTTTTAAAGCTATCCTGTGCAGCGCGTTGTTGCTGCTGGATACGTAAAAATAATTCTTGAGCCTTTTTTGGCAAATGGGATGGAACTTCTTGTTCTTCTGTAGAAGGTGAAGCTACATTCGAAATATTGCCTTGTTCATTTGATATCGAGGATTCTATAACAAATAAATCAATGTAATTAAAAAATCTATATATACATGTTCTTATAAAAATTAATATAATTCATTTGAAACACTTAAATAATAAATGTCAACAAAAATTTTATAACATTATCACACCTTTTCGTGATTCTACCACTTTCTCTTTATCGTCATCTTCAACTGGCATTTCAATGACAAGTTCGGTTTCATCATCTTGATCACTTTCTTCATCGAGCTTGGATTTACTAAGATTTGCAACTTCATCAGCTATACTAACCACAGGTGGAGGTTTTTTTGAACCTTTTAGTAACTCCCTCAAATCTATATCTTTCGAATTTCCCTTAGTGGATGTATTTTTTCTTTTTGCCTGTAAATTTATAATAATTAATTTATTAATATGAGTGAAATGTTTCTAAACAATTGTATAGAGTGTATTGTAATAGTGTAAATCAAACTTATGTCTAACATCTTATATCTTACTTGCGCTAAAATTTCATCTTCTTCTACATCCTTTGTAAAATCTTCTTTGAATTTATTTACAGTTGTTTTATTAGACTCTGCATTAGTTTCAGTGTAGAAATCCATGCTTGGAACACTTGGCTGCAATACTTGACTTTGTTGCAATTGCTGCTGAGTCGCTAAACCTAAAGCTGCATTAGGCAATTGAATACCAAGTTCATTAGCTGATTGTAGTAACATAATTTGTTCATATGGTACTCTATCTTCGTCTGATCCCCAACGTGTCTTTTTTCCAGAAGGTTTTCTTTCCCTAACAGTGCTTTTGTGTTGATTGGATGTTTCCTCTACAATAATAATTAAAATATTAACATTTGATCCTGATTCTGCATTAGTTATATATATATATATATATATATATATATATATATATATATATATATATATATATATATATATATATTCACCTTTTTCATCCTTATTTTCATTTTTATCTAAAGTATTTATTGGTGCAGGTACATTCAAATCAAACAAACTAGGAATTTTCTGATTCGTTGTATCTTGTCCTTGGGCAAGTGCTGTAGCTGTATTATTTATCATTAACATTGCTCTTTCTCTACTCAAACGTGGAAAATCCCCAAGAATTTCTTTTGGTGCAGTTTCAAGATGTTTCAAAAGAATTCCTTTTACCTATAACAATATCATATATTTGATCATTGATCATATATCATATATCCAATATCAAATACATTATTTTTATATTAAATTTTCATAGAATATCATGAAAAAACTTTTCATTTTTTTACTGCATCAATAATAGTAATTACCTGCTCACTTAAAGGTTGATGCGAAAATTTACAGTTATCACCTTGGTTACACTTCAAACCGGTATGGAAGAACTTGCATGGAAAGTCATGGTGCATATAAAGACATTTGTCCCTTTTAGCACAACAGTCCATAAGATAAAACTTGCATAGTTCCATCTTTCTGGGAGGTAAAGCATTATGTGAGAAAGGACAATCGTCTCCTCTGTGACATTTTCCTTGCATGTAATACAAACATATGGATTCAGGATCTTGTCCATGTTCATTGGTTTGAATTCTTCGTCCATTTCTTTCATTCCTCATTTGTCCGCGGCCTTTATTTTTTCCACCGCGTTCATTTTTTCCACCTCTACGACCTATAATATTAATATTTATAATGTATCATATTATTTATATTTTTGATGACTGCACATAAATAAAAAGTATTTTAATAAAAATAAATACCTCCTCCTCTTCCATTGCCACCACGCTTATTCTCATTTTCTCTATGTCGATTTATGTTGGACCTTTCTTCATAATCAGAATTACTATCAAAATTCTCATGATCATTAGTATGTCTAGGAGAACTATTATCTTGAGAATCTTTTCTAATAGGAGAAGCACCTCGAACAAAAACCATTTCATCATCATCTTCATTACCATTCTCATCATCACTTAATTTTCGTTTCTATAAATATTGTAAGAGAATTATCAGTAATATATTAATTAAAAACTAGGCCTAAAAAAAAATTATATGTGAACAAATTAGTATAGAATGTAACCTTTTGATCTTTTGAACGATCTTCATCTCGCTCATCACGCACTCTTTTCCTACTCTTATTCCTATTAGTTTTATTCTTTGATTTTGAATCGGTATTTCTACCACCATCCTCCTCAAGAGCTGCTCTAATAGCTTTCTCCACATCACCTGCCCAATCCTCTGTTGGACTTTTATATTTTAAGTATCTATCATGTTTAGCAGTTGTTCCTTGAATAGGCTGCTTTTTGTTCTTATTAAACTTAGAATCAAAATTTTTATTCTTTGATACATCTTGTTTTGGAGACGGCTTAGCAGATTCAGTTACTTCGATCTGTGCACGAGTAACTGGCTCATCATCTTCATCGGAAGGAATTTCTCCATCTTCCAAATCGTTATCATTATTACTGCGAAAAAAAATACATAATTGATAATTAAGAAACATTCAGCCAATGAACTGATAGTAATATAATGTTCACTATCTGTCTATATATATTTAATTTATAATACTAATTTATAAAATTAAATATATATAGAAAGTTAATGCTTGTAACAACAAATATGTTTCGTAATTAATTCATATAAACTTTATTATGTTATTTTCTGTGAATTTATATAACAATCACTACTTGCAAAGATGTTGAATTATATAATATACATGTAGTAAAGAAACTATACAAATCTCTCATAACATTTTTTTATATATCAACAATCCTTTTTAATAAAATCCTGTGAGAAATTATCCTTTTAGTTGAATTTTAGTATGTATTAAATGATTTTCAAATATAAAATGTACTGTTTTATAATCTCATATATATTTTAACTTGTATATTAGAAGCATTGATATTATAATTAACAAAATGAGATTTTTCTAAAATCTAACTGTTTATGGACCTTAATAGAATAGTATAATTATTTACACAGCAAGAAAAAAAATATATTTTAATATTATACCCATTAACAAAAATTGGTGTATTTTATTGGGAAGATCATGTATCTTAAAGATATTATAGAAGAAAAGCTCAAATAAGTTTTTCTCAACTAATCTCTGAATAATTAAAATATCATTAGAATTTCTACTACAAAGTTAAAGGCATAAATGTGTGGAGAGAAATATTCTCCGATGCTATCACCTTATCATAATTATTCATTAGCGACGATTTTACATGCAGAGAGTGTTTCTCTAACCAAAAAAAGCATCCTCGAAAGATCGAGGGAAGCTCATTATTATTGTCAAGGACAAATTGATAGCCGTAAAGAAAATCGAAACTACACGAGTTAGACAGAGAGAGCTTTGAAAAAACTTTCAGTCGAGTCGACTATATGCGAACGAGGTTGCCGATACTAGCCAAGCTGAAAACATTAAATACGTTTGTCGGAAATGACTAATGGCATGTGACACGTAAAAACGATCAATGACGATCTAAAGGAAATGCTTTCTCTCTTTTTCTCTTTTTGTTTCGTATATCCCACTTTCTGCACAGATTAAATAACGTTTTATAAATAATGAGCGATCTAGACTTCGTTTGAGAAAATTAATGAGCACAAATGAGCTCGTAGAAAAGAATCGAGGGAAATCTATTTCTTCGAATAAATCCGGCGTCTTCGTCTCTCTCTCTCTCTCTCTCTCTCTCTCTCTCTCTTTCTCTCTCTCTTCTCTCTCTCTCTCTCTCTCTCTCTCTCTCGCGAAACACGACGCGACGAACAAATGAATATATATATATATATATATATATATATATATATATATATATATATATATATATATATATATATATATATATATATATATATATTCATGAGTGCGCGCGCTTAATAATAACGTATGTAGGTACGTCTTATAATCCAAAGGCATATAATTAAATCGGGTTTCTACGAAGTCGCGTTATCTACGCTTCGTTGTCTCTATGCCCCTCTTCGTCTTTCTTGAAAACAAAGAAACAAAACAAAAAAGAAAATCAAAAGATCCAATATAATGATTAAGAGTTACCACATTGTAACTAAGTCCCTTAACATCATCATTTAAACATTCATAATCATCTTCATGATTTTTCATCATGATTTTTGCTTCATATCTCTATAAGCATAATAAGATACATCATTTGTAATTTCACATTTTTTTACGAAGCATTATTGTCGTTGTTGCAGCATCACTGATAACGTTTAAAAAGTCAATGTCATCGGCATCCGTCCAAAAGTTTCTTCGGACGCACGATGTCGTTTGCATCATTTTCGCACGAACACACGCGCGTTTATACATATATGTATGTGTGTACTGTTTTTAGAGCAAAGTGCATGTACGATACGCTTTCGTGTATTCATTATATCGTCAGCGGATATATGTATGTGTCTGTGTGTGTGCGCGCGTATGTATCAAGAAGTATAGATACGTCACATACGACGCGCGTGCTCACGTATCATGACTTGGTGTTCAATTTGTAAATGTATTACGTAGTATATATACATGACGTGCAAGGATATATATATATATATATATATATATATATATATATATATATATATATAACGTCTAAGTCCACAAGATCGAAAAGGAAAAAAAGAAGAAAAACATGGAAACTCTGTCCTCTCCCTCTCTCGCTTTTTCTCTCTCTCTCTCTCTCTCTCTCCCTCTCTCTCTCTCTCTCTCTCTCTCTCTCTCTCTTTCTTTCTCTCGTCAAACAACAATACCGAGTTGTACCAGATAAAAGTTTAAACTAGTTTCAATCTGCGTTTAAAATTCTCGCGAATGGCAGAGAGCAGGGAAAAGGTATTTCGTTATTTTTCGTAACAGGTATTTCCTAGAATGCGAGGAAAAAAGTGAAAGCGCTACACGGAGCGCTAATACACGAAAACATTTCATAGAAAATAGTAAACATATATATATATATATATATATATATATATATATATATATATGTATATATATATAAAATATGTATGTATATACGCGATGATTTTAATTTTACAACACATGAATGCGTCATAGGCACGAGAAAGACAATATCATACCTCATTTTTGTGCTACATAAAAGTCTCTTTTTCCTAACTTTTAGTCGCGATCTCTCTCACTCCTGGATTTAAACAAGAACAGACATTCTCGTGTTGTAACCTTCCGTCTGTCTCCGCTAGAAAAGAAAGCGGACGGTGGAGGAAGAATTCGTGAGGCTTTTCAAAAGAAAGAGATTCGCATGTACCTGCTGCTGAATGAAGGGGATGACTAAAAAGATCCCCCCGATCATTCACGTGAAAGAAGCATCGCACTAAACGCGCCTACGTGACACGTAAGGAAACACGGTTTGGCGAGTAGTATATGTACGTCTCATAGTTGCGGCGAATCCGCGTTCACGATAAAGACGACCTTGACCCCCCTCCCGCCCCTTTATACCCGCCCATCCTTTACAAATGTTAACGCCTTTATGCGCTTTTACAAATAATGCTAAGGAAGGAATAGATCTTTTATAGACGCACATTTGACGCCATCATTATTTTAGCCATTTTTCTTTCAGAGTGACGATATCGACGAGACATATTCTTTATCCAAGTAACGTCGTAATTTTATAAAAAAAACCGTTTGACGAATGGTACCTCTCTCTCTCTCTCTCTCACTCTCTCTCGCTCTCTATTTACCCCTTCCCTTTCTCTCTGCCTTTTTTCTTTTTCCTTCTTTCCTTTTCAGATCTTCCGGAAGAGAAACAAATATTGACCAAAGCAAATTCGTGAGAGGACGGAGCCTCGGTGTGTGTACGTGTTACGTATATATGATATATCGCGCCGAGGAGACGATATATGTGTATCATTTCTCATACATCACGTATATGCGTCTCAATTGTGTGTAGAAGAGCACCGATATAGTAATACAGTAGAGTAGTAGTACTAGTAGTAGTAATACTAGTAATAGTAGTAGTAGTAGTAGTAGTAGTAGTAGTAGTAGTAGTAGTAGTAATAGTAGTAGTAATAGTAATAGAGTAGTAGTAATATAGTACTAATGTAGTAGTAGTAGCAGTATTGGTAATAATGTATAGTAGCAATAGCGACAGTCCATGTGAAAATTACGTCTGTTTCGTCATTGAATAAAAAATGTGGAGGCAAACCTTTGGATTAGAGTCTCGGCCACGGAAACACTCTCTAATGCCATTGTTTTGTCCCGATCGATCGTGTTTTGTACCATACGATATACCACTGTGGCCCGAAGTTGATCATTCGATCGATAGACGCGACCACACACGACGGATCTTTGCTCGTGGATTCGCGTGCCTGTATATGATCATTTGAGACTTTGAAAATAACTTGATAATGGGCAAATAAACTCAAAGGAAGGCCCGATTGTCCGTTTCTATCTCTCTCTATCTCTCTTTCTCCCTCTCTTTCGCTAGTCCTCTCTCTCTCTCTCTCTCTCTCTCTCTCTCTCTCTCTTTCTCTCTCTCTCTATCTCCCTCTATATCTGTCAATATCTATTACATGCTCGCGTGAGCGCATCCCCACGGACAAAGATATTACAAATTTTTCGAAAAAAAAATTCTTTGCCTCTTTCTCCCAGCCCGAATTTATAAGTCTGCTCTTAGAACTGGTCTCGTTCACCGAACGCTTTTGTATCTCTCTCCCTCTCTCTCTCTCTCTCTCTCTCTCTTTCTCTTTCTCTTTCTCTCACACAGAGAGAAAGTTAAGCTCGATTAACCGTATATATCTCTCTAGAAGCTTTCTGAAGTTCTTTTGAATCGATATCGCACTTTATTTGATAAGACATGTTCACTGTGATATTTCCCTATCCCTCTCTCTCTCTTTCTTGGTTAATTATATTCAGAAGAAAATGGCGCGATATTTGTCATACAACAGAGCTACGTCATTCCTACTGACGTGGCACATGGAACGATTATTATCCGTTTTGGACTTTTCCGTTTATGTGCCTCTACTACGCGTGACAAATAATTTCGATTTAAACGAATATCAGGGGATGCGATAGTATATAGAAAGACGGTTGATTAGACATGAAAACGAATATCGATGAAGTAATTATTTCAACGCGCTTAAGACAAATCTATGAAAAAACAGTATCTTCGACGAAAAGGTGTACGGACAAAGCCACGAGAAGCTTGCACTTCGCATCCCGACGTGATCAAATTTCTCGTCTTCCGTGCTTCTCTCTGTAACGCGGGAGAGGGGGAAACGGAAAAGGGATCGCATCCATGGAGGATGCTCCCTTCCTAAAAACGACCGCAAGAGGGCAAGCGTCCAATGATTCTACGTATTTCTATATGCCATATATTATATTAAGACCGACGTATTTTAGTTCATTTTTTTTACGCGTCAATCGTTGCGAAACAAAATGAAATTTTTTCTTTTTTTTTTGTTTCTTATCGGTTCACGGATTTGCGCGATTATCGTTCATGAATCTCCGTCGATGTGATCGATAAACGACGCGACGATGACGTTACGCGTTTTTCTTCCGCGCTTTTAAAGAAAATCTTATTGATCTTTCTCTTTTTTGTCTTTTAGTCTTTTTTTCTCCTCTCTTTCTCTTTCTTTTTGTATTGGTAAGAGAAGAGATAATGAACGTTTGTGTGAACGAGACTAGTGACCGTAGACAGGCAGACAGACAGGCAGGCGGGCGGGCGGGCAGGCAGACAGGCAGACAGGCAGGCGAAGAGTACGATTATCTTTCGGACAGAGCGTTACTACTAATTGTCAGCAAAGATAGTATAAAAATGTAGCAATTGTGAGTACGATGAGCGAAAACTTCAAAGATCAAACTAAACATGGCCACATCTGGAACTATTCTGAGCGGGCGGCTGCACGGAACCTGGGAAAGGCGGTCGAGCGAGCGGGAGCAGGTCAGGGGTGGGGGGGTATGGTTACCTTCGCTTTCACCAATCGTAGAACGTACGTATGGATCACGTGCTTCTCCACCCTTTATTTGGTCTTACCCCCCTCCCATTCCTTCTCCGTTCTCACCGACGCTCTTTCTTCGCGCTCTCTTCTCGCTTCTCTCTGCCGCCATGTTTCCATCACCACCCGTTCCGTTAACATCGCGTCATTCTGCTCGAAAGAAATTCCTGAAGTTGTCGAGATCGCTCCTTCATCTCTTCCAACGCAATGGCAGACTTAATAGCATCTACTACCTATTGTGAAAACATCTAACCTGAAAATTGCTACTTTCGATCAACGATCGTCACGGTTATTGAACATTGCATAAATAGAAGAGGGCGCTTTATTTCGAAATACAGACAATGAACAATTATTTTCTTTGTAATTATCGATACAATCGTATTACTCATTATATACATGTGTGTGTGTGTATGTTTAGATAAGTTAGGTATTTATACATATTAACAATAATATAAGTTTTCAAAAAAGATGATAGAAGTTATTGATTGGATCAATAATTTTAATTTAACAAAGGATATTGTATACATAGTATATAATATAAAAATATATTTCTCTTATTTTATATAGCGTTATTATATTATAATACTGTACAATAGTTTTGGACGCGTTATAAAATCATATAAAAACATTTAGTTATCAAATGTAACTTTAAATAATTTCGACATGTTACCCTTTTACTTGTTCATGTGAACGATGGTGAAAAACAAATGAGATACCACTAGACCAACATTGTCGTAATGGAATGTCTGGTAAATGTCGAGGATTGTGAGAATGTCGCCAATCTGATAGATCAGAATTACAGTCTGATTGTTCTGATGGACCCTTTACTTCTATTCCATTAACACATCTTGTACATTTAAATCTATAATATATAACAAAAGAAATACAGTATTCTAAGAAACTTTCAGATCAAACGTACTTGCTTAAAACTTACTTCGAATGTGTATCTGAAACTGTATTCTCTTCTAACTTAAATAAGTCACGAAGATCGTTCAAAGTGAAATGTCTTGCGACATCATCTTCTTGATCGACCACTGTTGAACTCAATGCTTTTTTGTGTGCTTGTCTTTGAAAAATTTTTTCCTCTATTGTGCCAGTCTGTAATGAACATATCTGATATATTGTGTACTAACATTTCTTAATTAAAAAAAAAAAAAACAAAAAAATTATGATTTTTGCATTGCTTACACAAAGAAAACGATAGACAAAACATGGCTTTTTTTGGCCATCTCTCCAAACCCTAGCCATTGCTTGATCATCATTAGCAGGATTCCAGTCTGGATCAAACATCACAAGACGATTTGCACCAATAAGATTTAGTCCACAACCACCAGCTTTAGAACTTAGCATGAAAATAAAATCATCACTACTTTGATCGTTGAAACTATCTACTATTTTTGACCTCTTTTTTATTGACATGCTACCATCTAATCTCACATATTTGTAACAGCGCTTATGACATAATTTTTCAAATAGATCAAGTGTCTGCGTATAGTTAGATACCAGAACTATTTTGTCACGTGTTGTAGATTTAATGGAAGCTAAGAGACAATCTAATACCATAAATTTTCCTGATAATTCAGGTAAAATTTCCCTAAAATAAAAAAGTTTACAAGATATTATATATATAAGATATTATATAATACATAACATGGAATATATTAATTAAACAAATATACTTTGTGCTGTAATTCAATGGCAACAATTTCAAAGCGTTTTCAAATCCATCCGATTTCTCTATTATTTTATCATACACTAAATCGGGATGGCAACATAATTTTTTCAATAGTGTGATTGCAGATAGTGCAGAGAGACTTCTTCCACCTTTCTTAGAAGTTTCAGAACTGTTTTCTATATGCAACATTTAAGAGCATAATAAATATATTTTTGTTTTATTATAAGATAAAAATCTAATGTAAGAAAAAGATGTTGCAAAGATAATACCTTCCATAGACTTTTTTATGCTATCACTTTGTATAAAATTTTTATAAAGATCAGTTTGCAATTTTCCCATTTTTATACAAACTACTAGCTCGTGTTTTAATGGTAAATACTTTGAAAGTAAAGCACTAGTACGCCTAATAAGGCACTTATTAACAACAGTTACTAACTCCGTCAATCGTTCTTGAGCTAATTTACGTTCACCATCTGTTGCTGCAGCATCTTGTCCACGAAGTATTGGTATTTCAAATTTTCGTCTAAATTCCTAAAATGTGAATTATTTTGTAAATAATTATATACATTATTATATTATTAAATTATATAATGTAACTTACCTGTGCTGTTCCTAAAAGTCCTTGGTTTACAAAATGAACAAGAGAAAAATACTCCAAAAGATCATTTTGTATAGGTGTCCCACTAAGTAATACTCTCCTTTTGGCTTTTAAGCCTATAAGAGCTTGATATGTTTGATTTTCAGAATTTTTCAAACGATGTCCTTCATCGCATAATACAAGGCCAACTTCATCTTGATGTAGAACATGTGCATGTAATCTAAATGTTTCATAACTAATAATTAAAATTGGATTAGCACATCTACGTCCATAAGTTTTCATAAAGCCTGTAAGTTTAGTATCAATATCACTTTTACTTCCACCATCTATTGCTAATGGACGAACTCTATTGTTAAGCCACTTGTAAATTTCATTATACCAATTTTTTACTAAAGAACTAGGTGCAACAATAATAGCTTTTTCTATCAGCGGTTTGCATTCTGGACCTTAAAAGTAATTACATAGATAAATCTGTTTATATTTTTAATAGAGAAAATAAAAAATAATGTATTATTACCTTGCTTTAACAGCGTCCATAAAAGAGTAATACATTGCAAGGTTTTACCGAGACCCATTTCATCTGCCATGATGCATCCATATGCACCTTCAATGCGTTTTCCTGTTACACATTCATACATGAATTTTACTCCTTCACGTTGATGCGGTCTTAGAATATTGCATAGTAAGGGATCAACTACTACGTGTACAAGTTGTTTGGAGCTAAAAAATATAAAATATCTAAAATAAATAATAAGTTGTTTATAGTTTTGCATTAAATATACAATTACTAACGGATCTAGTTTTATTCTTTCATGTTCTGATAATTCAGGGGGTATATAAACCACTAATGCATTGGCTTCATTCGGATCATGTAGAGCAGTTCTTGGACCAGATAAACGTATACCAAGTGTACGCCCAGATAAATGATATCCAGGAATTGGTATTTTAAATGGTTTACTTAATAATTTTTTGACTCTTTCTTCCTGTAAATTTGTCATATATTATAGTAACATTTCTATTAAATTTTACAATAGGTATAATGTATTTAATTTTATAATAAGTATGACTTACATGTTCGGATATTACACCATGCGTGACAGAAATATCTTCGGCTGAAAGAGCCGCAGCTTTGTACTCAGGTATGTGTATACTTTTGGCATTATTTCTACATACTCTTTTTTCACGTTGGATTATGGGTTGTGTCACTAATTCCACACTATTAGATACATCCAAAAGCAAAGGACGCTTACCTCTTTGGCTCGGAGCCAAAGAACGAATCTTAAATTAATAACACAATAATATTACATACCAATTTTATTATTTACTATGGTATAATAAATAATCTTGAATTTATATGTTATTTGTATAGTATAAGAATAATCTTTCTTAACGATAGTATAATCTCACGAAGACTACAACTGATTTTTTTACGACATATTAGAAATGAACGAAAAATGAGGTATTGGAATCATACCATGTTAATTATACAACAGCAAATTATATACGAATCTCAGTCAAAACAAATAAATAAACATAATAAAAAAAGAAAACATTTTCTACATGACGTTTAACCTCATCTAAACATATTCAAATTTATAACTGCGAGAACAGTGGTACAACTTTAAAGAAATAAAATTCCTAGAAATTAAATTAAATACCAATAAAGAAATGTACTAATTTAAACGAGATTAGAATTTATTCGATTTACATTGTATAAGACTACATTTTAAATAAGGATTAAAAAGAATATTAATTAAAACATTGTAGCTACTTCGTATTTTCTTAATGATAACGGATTTGGTGGTAACACTGTAAAGGAAAATATGATAGTTGATAAATACCGCCATATTCAAACAGCTTAATTTCTTTTCTAAAACTATTTTCAAAATATTTTCTTTGGTACAGGATAGGAAATATTAACTAAACTTGTGTTGTTGTAATATAATTTTAAAGTCATTCTTAATCAAGAAATAGGTTAACATTATGGTGTGACAATATTTTTTTATCATAACTAAAAATATAATAAATGTATTACTGTCACATATGAGATGCATATATATTTGGTTTCTTTATTAATTTATTAATAGTACTCATATTTATTTGTGTAAAAATTTTAACAACATTCTTTCTAAGTACTAGATCTTTTGACAATAACATAAAATAAAATTTCAACATTTTTCTTGTCTTAGACTGACAGAAACGTATAACACATTGTTTGATAAAAAGAATATTAAATATTTTAAAAATACTAAATTATACAGCTGTGCTGTTCTAAAGAATTAAAGAAAGAAACTTGGTAAAGAACCAAGTGATACATTTTCTAGAGATAAGATAGAAATATAATATAAATTATAAGTACATTGTGGAGCACTACTTAATTTGTTTTATTAATTACTAATTGTAACTATATGATAATAAATAATACGAGTCTGTCAATCTATGTGTACCTAGATTTTAGAATTAATTATTCAATAAATAGGAAATATATCAATCATAAGTTACCTATCCAACACTTGACAGCTACAAAAATATAGAATTCCGATATAGACTATAGTTGGAAAAAAGCTTTTTAAGTGCCAAAACATTGAGAAAAAAGAAATAAAGAAAATTGAAATATTGCACTACATTCGCAATAATTATAAGAATAAATAAGTTTACATTGTTTCAACAACGAACGTGATCAAAATATATTATGATTTTCAGAGTGCTTATACTATAAAGTCATTTGTATTTATGGTTGGTTCCTAGATCTCAGACACATAAACTTTTGTTCGTTGCATTTTTTATATACTTTCTTTTATACTTTACATTAGTTTTGATTTTCTCAACTGGCTGTGTAAAGTATAAAAGTAAGTTGAACAAGAGTTTAATTATTATCATCATAATATTTATTAATATTAATCTTATTTTCATTAATATTATTATATTATTGTTATGATTAACGATTTGAACTAAACAATCACACATTGAATTTAATTACTGTTGCTTTAACAGCCACTTTCTGTACTGTAGCCTTTTTTCACTGTACATATACCTTAGTATTAAAATCTAATTAATCTAATAAGTAAAGATCACAAGTATTTATCTTCAACAGTTCAAGATTGAATCTAAGGCAGACCACAGAACTTTATTATGCAATGGATTTAGATGAGATTGTATAAAAATTGACCTTTAGCAGGAGGCGTGGTGTAATTGCTATGGACATTTCTTTTTGATACAATACTGTTTAATTTCTAATCATGACTTATAACTATTGCAGATACCTATTAAAAAATAGCGATTCAATAGCAATATATGTTGAAAATTTGTCATAAAAAGTAGAATTTACTCAAATCACCAAGACTCCGGCTAAAGATTAATATAAAAATGGCATTTTTCTCCATAGAGAACTGCTATATATAATCCACTGTTAAATTTATCTTGCATTTTTAATGAACTATTTTCTTTTTATATTGAGTGTAAAAATATATTAAATTCTGAATTTTATATAATTAGCCAATTATAAAAAGCATATAAATCTGATGCATATTAAAGTGCTTGAATACATGATTTACTTGCATTTAAAAATGTAATGTTACTTGTATGTTATTAGCATTACAATTATTAGTTTGTGATTGTAAAGAAATTTTTGTGGTCAAGTCCTTGATAACACCAATTTATATGTGATAGTTTTAGGAATTCTTTTAGTCTTATTACAGTTATGCAGAGAGAAGACATTTGACAAAATATTGATAATATACTCGTAGTATATTGTTATATGTTTAAAATGCTATCACCTGAGCTGGATTCGCACAATCGCCTATTGTCATTCTATGCATTGCCATTTCTGTTATACCATGATAATGTACAAAAGCAGCAGCGATTACTAGCACATGGAAGATTTGATGACTCTGAAACTAAAAAGCAAAATATTCTTTGGCTTTTAGAGGTTACATAGATCAAGTTTTGAAATAAACAGCTTTAATCCGATATATTTAAAAAAATTTAATATGACATGATCACAGAATAAAGAAATAATATAACAAATGTTTTGATTTTTACCCAAATATCAAATTTTCCTGGAAAAAATCGCTCAGGTACTCTTAATGCATAAAACAATGCACCCAATATATATAGGCATCCCATTAGTATCAACCAACCAAGGGATGCTTGACTAATTGCTTTGAACCAGCCTTCCGTTATAGCATAATGGACTGCAGGTATTACCTACAAAATTTTTTAAGTTAGAAGACAAGAATAACAATATGTTATGAGTTCTATATTCTTTTTCTTTTTTTATTTTATATGATCGTTTATATACACATATACACACACGCACACATACAGAGAGGAGGACGAGAGAGAGAGAGAGAGAGAGAGAGAGAGAGGTACAACTTACCCCACTAAGGCCAAAACCCATAAAAATACCAGCTCTAAGAGGCCTATAATTGGGTTCACCAAATCTTTCCCACAATGATACTACGATGCTTGTTATACCAAGTACAACCACAACAGATAAATAAATAAGTTTAGGTTGATAGTCACAGTAAAAACCATAATAAAGCCATGGTACAAAACTGCCCATGATGAGCATGGCTATCCCACAGTAATCTAATTTAGAAAATAATTTTCCTACACATTCGCTGTGGCAGTGTACTGTGTGAAAGGCAAATGACATTCCTAAACAAATTATAGCACCTGCAAAGAAGGTGCCGAATACTAATTTTTCCTCCAATTGGATTTCTATAGGAGGTTGTGTTAGGAAAAAGATAGCTATGCCAATAAATGCCACACAGCCTACAATAAGAAAAATATTATGGATATGTGTAATAAAAATGTTTATTTCTTATTACATTATTTTTCAATATAAATATATGACAATTTTAACTTACCAAGTAAATGTGTCCAAATGTTACCAGTTTCTGTATGAATACGGAAAATACTTCTGAAGCAAGCATAAAATGATGGTAACGGTGGTCTATGACCAGCATGTAGGAAATCATTATCTTGTAACCACCGAGGTAAATTTCTAAAATGACATTGCTTCCAAGATGCTTCCCAGACCTATAATATACTTGTAATGTACTTATAAACTAATTTAAAACAAATAAATTTATATAGTTCTGTTTAACAAATAAAAGTTTAACAAATAGGAATTTGTTTCACATTTGGATATTTTACCTTACGAACAAATTCCTCAGCTTGCTCAGCAGCATTATGAGCCAAGGCACCTAGATCAATTTCATCACTTAATACTCCTGCTTTTAATACTTCTGTCATCTAAAATATAAAATGATTATTGTATTACATGTAAGATATATATGTATTTATTGTCAGCACGGTACCTCACAATCCAAAAGATGATCATCTTCAGGAGTAGATGGAAGAGGGCATCCAACCCCATCTTCCTCTTCTGCCAAACAGCTGGCATCATCGTCTTCTAATAATTCTTTAACTTCATGCAAACCTGGAATTTCACTATTCAGCAATACACGGTCACTCCATGGAATTCTATGACGAAGTCCCAAGTCTTCTGATGTATTAGGATTATCATTTTTATCTTCGATAATATCATTCTCGTATTGCGACATATTTTGGAAATATTATGGCCAATTTTTAACCTATAAGACAATATAAACGTATTTATTCAATGTTTTTTTTCTATAAATTAATCAGTTCTATATTTTCACAATAATACAAGAAAATTTTATTATAACTGATTATAAAATATAATGAATTTAATATTTTTATTATAATATACGAAAATTTGGACGTTTGACATCATTAATAGCGCGCGAACGTAATATATAAAAAGTGTAACATTAAGAAAATGACAACAATGCAACTATATTTTCATCACAGCTGACAGGATTGTAATTGAAGAATATTATTGGATATCGTAGTATTCTGGAAATATTAAGATTATATCCATTATTTAGCATTTTTACAGTTCTTAGAGGTCACGACTTCTTATATAACATGATATAGTAATTATGTATTTAAAAAAAATTAATCGACATATGTATTAACCTTGTTATTTACCAGCTTATCTACTACGCATTTTCATCTGATATAAATATCTGCCGTGTATTAGATAACACGTAATAGAATTTTGTTTTATTTGAGCAGGAACTTACTTAAATATGCTTGTATATATCAATAAATCAAACCTATGTAGATTACATAAAATATAGGACAAACAATTTTCCGACTCAATAAATATATGTATTGCACATATTAATAGTTGGTAAATATTTTTAAAATTAATCTGTTTTGTACCTGTTGCGTGACAAATATTTTCCCAGATTATTACATTGATTATTATACTATCAAAAAGGAATTCTAAAAAGACGTCAGCAAGTTGAACGCACCAACCACGAAGTCTTCGTGTCAACGGAATTAGTAACTCTGTCTTGTTACCACGACAGAATCCGAAGACGTCAGATTACATATAATATACCACGTGCACCGAATTGTATATATATATATATATATATATATATATATATATATACACACACTTAAAACGCAGAAATGTGTATATACAATATATATGATAGTAAAATTGGTGTGTTATTACTGTTGGAAACTTCGAGAAAAGATATTCATATCGCCATGAAAAAGTTTTTATAACAATTTTTTGCGTTCGAAGTCCAAAATTTTAATGCAAAAGCATTTAAATTCTTATCGTTTGAAGATATAAAATAACAATAACATTGAATACTGTGATAGAACGTAGAAGTTAAAGGCAAATAATGTTTAATATATTGTATTAGGAAAATTACGTGAGAATTAGGTTATTGTTACGAATGACATTGCATATATTCAAAAATCAGAATTACTAAAGAAAAATATTATTAAGACAAATAATATTATATAATAAAATATAATAAATAAATAGTCTTTTATTAATATACGAAAATTTATTTAAGTAAAATTAATTTTATGGGATTTATATAACAGTAATTGTAATTGAGCTTACGTTTTCCGATGTGTGACTGAAAATAATTTCGATTAATGGGATGTCCCATCTAAAATCGAATAAAGATTATTAAATAACTAAATGTGACGTAACGACTCCCATAAACAATATATTGGAAATGATAAAGAATTAGATGTTCTGTTCATGTGTATCATTTAACATCATTGAAAACTGCCTTTAATATTGTGCCTTTAAAAAATTACTTTGATTGGTTGTAGAAAGAATATATTGTATAATTTAATTTAGGTTGTTACTTTTTATCAGAAATGTTTAAGAATAATAAATAACAAAGATATGTACGTCTGTTAATACATAGATTTTTTTTTAATCATAAATAAGTTAAATATTCGTTCAATATTTTTATATATGTATTTTATTGTAGTAGTATGATTGATGGATAACTCGTGATTAATTTACCTGTATTATAGTATAAATAGATAAAAAAATGTTACTATTTACTGATTATTTCTTATCAGAAGTAATTATACAACCTACTAAAAAGATAATTCTGTTAAAATGTGTTTTGTAGTCGATCATAATATATTTTTTTTACCATGTAGTATTTCTTTCTACAAAGTATCGTATTTTGCATAATTGAAAGAATATTTGTATTCTTTTTTTTTTATATATTTTTATACTTTCTGTTATTATAAATTAATAAATTAATTTAAAAGGGACAACTCTTATATTGCAAGTCGTGTATATCATAATAGTTAGAGAAATATAAGAAGTATAATGCATTTTCTGTAAAAATGAACGTAGAAAATTTTTCAAAGTATATTTATATAGCATCAGTAGTTGCGTTTTATTGGTAAGTAATGTTTATATATATATATATATATATATATATATATATATATATAATTAAGTTATTTAATAAAAATAATAATAAAATATTTAATCATTTTTAGGGTTATATCAATTTTGACAGTATTTGTAAATAAGGCACTTTTATCTAGTGAAATTGTAAATTTGGATGCACCGTTATTTGTAACATGGTTTCAATGTATTGTGAGTGTTGTTATATGTATAACTCTTAATAATTTATCTGTATGGTTTCCACAATATCTTCAATTTCCTAATGGTGATCCATTTAAAAGAGAGACAATAAAACAGGTGCAGTTTTACAATATACTTTTTTAATAGTATCTAAGAATTTTATAGATATTATTTTGACTTTATAGATATTACCATTATCTATACTCTTTACTGGAATGATAGCTTCAAACAACTTATGTTTGAAATACGTTGGAGTTGCATTTTATTATGTGGGCAGATCATTAACTACCGTGTTTAATGTTATTTTCACTTATTTAATACTTGGTAAGAATGATGTCTATAAATATCCAAGAATTATTAAACAAATTATGCTTTATATTTACAGGACAAAAAACTTCATTAAAATGCATTTTATGCTGTTGTATGATTATTACTGGATTTTGGCTTGGTGTCGATCAAGAAAATGTTGCAGGTTCTTTATCTGTTTTAGGAACAATATTAGGTGTAGTTGGATCATTAACTCTCTCTTTATACTCAATTCATACTAAACAGGTTCTTCCTGCAGTAAATCAGGATATTTGGTTACTTTCTTATTACAATAATTTATATAGTGTTTTTCTATTTATACCCTTAATGTTGTTTAATAGAGAATATTCGGTAGTTTATAATTATGACAAACTTGGAGAACCCTTTTTTTGGAGTGCAATGATCATAGGTGGTATTTGTGGTTTTGCAATTGGTTATGCTACAGCTCTTCAGATAAAAGTAACATCTCCCTTAACACATAATGTCAGTGGTACTGCAAAAGCTTGTGCACAAACTGTTTTAGCAACATACTGGTTTAATGAACACAAGTCATTTTTGTGGTGGACCAGCAATATTATTGTTTTAAGTAGTAGTGCGGCTTATGCAAGATTTAGACAACTTGATTTAAGTGCAGAGTACAAAGTAGAAAGATTGCAACAAAAAGTATAATATTATGGATTATACAGTAGGATATCAGAGAGAGAGAGAGAGAGTTCCTAGTTTATTATATTTTATATCATTTATTTAACAAATAAACTATAAACAATTTTTCATTATAGTAATATACATATAATAAAATAATGTAGCATTTATAAATATTTGTGTATACTTTCTGTCATTGTATAAAAATTATATCAAAAGTAAAAATGTTTAAAATCTAGATGCAAGGCCACCTCCACGACTATCAGAATGACTTGTTATCAAATCTTCGTGTTTTATAATAGCATTTACACTTTTTGATATTGAACTGGCATCAATATTTGATATAGGTGTTGAAACATTCGATTTATTTTGTAATAGAGTTTTTAATATATGTGATTGATCACTTTCTATACTAACACCATCAGATAATAGATAGTATCTAAAAAAATACAGTATTTATAATTATATATATAATACAATTTACAATTTAAATGTTTAAATGGATCTACCTTGGATGTTCAATGGCAGAAGAAACATTTAGACCACGTACTATCAAATGGTACAGAAGTTGATTACTTAAAATTGTATCGTCAGTCCCAAGTACTCCACGTAATTCACACGATTTTTCTTCATTATGGAAAATAATTGGAAGTAGAGTTGATAAATCGTTATCATTACTAGTTTTATCTAATAAAAAGCCAGTGCCACTCATGTGGGCCAATCCTAATGGTGCACTTAATCCACTGCATAATTTAATTAAAAGTTAAACTTTATTAAATATCAATGGATTTTTTGTATTACGTATAATAGTGTACATAAATACTAACGTCAAAACACTGACATAAGTATCTTGTCCATCCATGACCATAACACCAGTATATCTTTCTTGTTCAACTAAAAAAAAAATGAATAAATTAGCAAATTTGTAGCTTTTATTATAAGTTACATTTATTACTAACCATTGTTTAATATGTCTAGAGACCTTAAATTAGAATGAAATAATGTTTGAGCAACGAGAGCCATAGTTTCAGTTTTAGATGCAATTTCAGAAGATATTTTGAGATTTCCTAGGGCATTTATTGAAGATTCAAAATCAAATGCACCTGAGGGATAGTATAATGTATGTTTGTAAAATGAAGTTTTTTTTGCTGTGCTCATTTCTGGTTTGTAATTTGCCAATTGTAATAATAATTCCTCTTTCTTAACTTCATCACGTAAAAGCTTTAATGACAGTGTCCCATTATATAATACTGAGAAGGAAATCATGTTGTATATCTGTTATATATTCTTCTTATAAATTTATATAATAATGAATTTTCGAACTGTTTACCTATTGTGCCATTCTTTGCAACTGCATCTAATGTATCTGCAAGATCATTTAATTTTAAGGTACCACCAGCATTTATATGACCATAAAGCATCCCATAGTCACTGTTATTTGATAGTTCATATTCTAATTCTTTTGATACTACAAATCCTGTTCTAGCTAATTTTGCAGCTGGTTCTATAATTTCATTCCATGGTAAAACCCCTTTTAAAATGTGCGCATATTCTAGGCCTTTCAAAACAGCAGGTAAACGCATTCCTATTGTGCCAAAAATACCTGCATTTTATAGTAATAAGAATGATTGAAATCAGTTAAATAATCAAAGGTTTCTAGACACATTTTTGATGAATTTATACTGACCTCCAACAGTATTATTTGCAAAATTGATGACTAATGGTTCCGATTTATCTTTATGGCTATACAACATCATACAGCCACCTCTGAAAGAATATAAATATTATAAATATTTAACAATATGTATTCCTTTGATTACTTACCCACCAAGACTTGTCTTATGTGGAGCTACTACTGTCATACATACAGTAGCTGCTATAGCTGCATCTATTGCATTACCTCCCTTTCTTAATATTTTAGTACCTATCTGTGAACAATTAGTGTAATCTGTGGCAACAGCACCATGAATACTGCTATTAGCCTAATGAATAAAATTAATATTTATAGTTTCGTTTGAGATATCTATATATAAAAAAAAACATTAAAGTCAAAATATGTACCTGCAGTAATTTACTGGCATAAACCAATTGTAAAATCAGTATAGTTGTTATAGCAAAGGATAAAACAGCAAAGCAACATACAATCAATTTCATACCACCTCCAAAAAAGTGGCTTAACTTACACTTGTTATTTTTGTCCTGTGTCAAGGGACATTCTTCTGTTAATCCTTCTAAAAGTTTAATGTTTATTAAAAAAATAGGTAAAATTATATCTATTATAAGTCAAGTATAATAATAGAATAAAAAATATTCCCAAAGATTTTTAGAACATATAATTAAACTTTGTTAAACTTACGTCTGTCACAATAACTCATCTTTCAAGTCGCAAATTATACGATTAATCATAAGGATCATCTATGTTCTTTAATACTTTATTCTGTGTAGATATTTTATTAGCATATTGTGTCAAAATAACTGTAAATTCTATAACCTCATTTATGATTTTAGTTTTATCTATTTTTTTACGTAAACGTGTTATCTGAAAATTATAAGAAAATTTTATCGTACGAAGCAATAATGTTGAAATAAGGTTGCAAAATTCAAGTTTCACTTTAATATCTTATCCTCTATTCAATTTGATTTGTTTTGTATACTTCTGCACTGACACAAGATATTTCTGACGTCACTCGCTAGATGGAGTTACCATAGAATTATATAGTACAACTGTGCTACGAAAGTTGCAAGATACAACTTGTATCTCACTCATAACTTAATCAATGATATATAGTACGATCAGACATTTTTTAATCAATGGCGTAATACTACGAAGGATCATTATCTCTATCGATGGTTTCTACGCAGTAATTAATCAATGAGAATAACATGAAAAATCTATATTGCAATTTTATCAAATAAATAAAATAATAGATACTAATATATCGAGATAGAAAATTTTGTTGGAGGAATTCAACTATACTTATTCTTAGCATTAAACATAAAGCATGTAAAAATGTTTTCCTTTTATTCTATAATAACATTGCGTTTTAATGATTTCACGTTCCAGTTGTACAAAAGAAGGCTGGGTTCTTTACAGAGAATAACAGTAATAATGGATGCGAACGCCATAGAGGTCTTGAACGTTTCGCAATTTGGTGTAGCTCCGTTGCTAGGTAATTTTATATATTCTTCTTCACGGAGAATGGTACTGACCTTCTCTTTCTCTTTCTCTTTCTCTCTTTCTTTCTCTTGATCGTTATCCGGTGTCACAATGATATTACGGTCAAGCAATTTTCAATCGTAATAATAACGTGAAATAGGGTATCATAATATAACAAGGAAAAAAGGGCAAGTTGCCCGAGGTGTATACGAAAGAAACCTTCGTCGATCCGTGTTTTTCTTCATTGATAGAGAAACTGGTATTCATATTTATACATACAACCAAACATATCGAGTTACGATACGCAAGTAAGTGCGACGTTACCCTGACTTGACGAGATTGTCGTTGAGTTTATGAGAATAATTATAATAATAAAAAAAAAAAAAAAAAAAATAATAATAATAATAATAATAATAATAATAATAATAAAACACAACGCGCTTCTCTCTGGAGCATTAGGTAATCTTACATTCTTTAGTAAAGTCAGGAACAGAATTAGTGATCACGATCAATGGTTATTACGTTCGATCGAATTGGAAAAACTTAAGAAGCGTCTTCCTTTTCTTTCCATAACATCAGATTTGGACCTAAGTTTATGTGTTCCGTACAATTCGTCATGTGATTTCTGCAAATGCAATCATGATTTTTTTGACACAATAAAAAATCAGAATATCTTTGTGGTTGAATATACTCACAGGAAAGGATCTCTCAAAATGAACGCCCTCGGTTGCATTAATTTCAAGTGATCTCCGTTGTTGCATAGAACTTGCGCCATCGTACTCTTACGAATCTCTTCTAATTGCTTTATCATAAAGGATCCCGGTGTGTTAACATTCTCGTACCAATATCTATCGCCTATTAAAACGATTTGATAAAATGTTTATCAAAGATAATGTTTTATTAATCATATGGGTCAATTTAAGCATTAATTTTTTATTACCCAAACGAACATTTCGGAAGGTACGACCTAGCAAACAGAGGAAAGTTGGTCCAAGGACCGAATTAGTTACTGGCGCTTCCGAGAGTATTCCTGTCACTAAGTCTATGTCTTCAACTTTTCTATTGCAAAAAAAAAAAGGAAAAACATTAATTTGTTTTTCAAACGATACCTTATAATTACATACATGTATGTAATTCGTTTTACTTGTAAACTAGTCGTAATCTTTCGATGATGTCCTTGGCTATCGTGTCTTTAAGATCCTGAAAGGTGGTAACGTCTGGTAAACCGCAAAATGTTCGCCATTTAACGTAAGATGGTAAACCATGATCTCTGCCCTGTTGGATGATTTGAGCAGCATAATCAACGGCCACGTCATTGCTCTTCCCATCATGGAAATATCGCTCCAGAAGAATTTCGTTCAAGCCGGGGGGTAGAGGCTTCCTAGAATGTCCCGCTGTCGCGGAAATTAGACCTTGCATCCTAGATCGTCATTAAAACCAAGTTCTCATGGGACAACTTGTCGGAGAATCTCCTAATGATTTTTTTTTTTTTTTTTTAAGTAAGATTTCGTAGTTATTTACAATTTATCTTTCTCGAAATGTTACAATGAATATATGCATATACGAGGTGCGATCGAAACATTTCAAAAACTTTCTTATTTTCTGATTGATTATCTGAGAAATAATAAAAAAAAAAAAATTAAAAAAAAAAATTATTTTTCTTTCTACGAATAAGAAACTTATAAATATTGATAAAAATTTTTTTTGAGTTAATTTACTCGAAGAGGTTAAGGACTCATTGGAATTACAAAGATAATATAACATAAAGCTTTTCACGAATGAGACATATGTAAATATTAATAACATTTAAAAATAAAACATAATTCACATTTTTTTGTGAAGATTCCTACGAAAAGATTACAATTTTATTGCTAATATAAGCAACGTTTTATACAATTTTGGAATTGTTTGATCACCCCGCACATACACACACATAAGTCAGATAACTTCCTAATTTTTATTCTACGATTACAATAATTGTAGTTCGATCATTAACGAATAGGATATGAGTAATTTTAACTGACCTGTAGCTCCTGCTATTAATCGATCGATTGCACCCGCCTCGTACAATTCTTGAGGTGCGTAGAAGGCCGAGAGGAGAGATCTTTCTCCAGATTTCAGGGCAGATCTAGAGTCCACGAGATCGAGTGTTTTTGGTGTGAGTGCAGCAACAAAAAAGAGACCTGCTGAGGCTGCTGAATTCGAAAGAGTCGCATCAGTGCGTGAACCGTATCCTCGAAAGTATCCTTTTTGGGATAGCCGCAAGTCGAATCTTTTTGTTTAGGAAAAAAAAAAGAAAAAAAATAACAGGATCGTGAAATCTTTAATATAAGTGAAAGTCAACATTTCTTTTCCATATGTATGGATAACTCTTTAGAAGCAAATTTGTATTATGAAAATGATATAATATAACGTAAAAATGAAATTTTACGTTATATCGTGATATTGGTATGATTAACGTAAGATATAAAGGAAGGAATAATAGAAGACAGGGAGTAAGTACGAAGACATGCAAACAACTTGACAAATGGAAGTACGAGGAAGGCTCAGTGTTAAGATGAGCAATCTCCGATCGATCCGTTGGAACCTTAGCGTTGTTATCTCAACGTATAAGTTGGCAAATGAACGGCAAAGGGCAGCAGACAAGTCGTGATCGACATACACGTGCAGAGATATTAATAGCTCGGCACGCTGATGCGATCAAGTTAACGGCACGTTTATACTCGATTTGCTGTCTCTTTATGGAAATGTGTTAGCGTTTCGACGTATTGTATAGAATACAGCAACGCCTTTAAGTTTGTTGAGATCGATGTCACATTTCGTTTATGATCAACGATTTATGAGATTGTAGAAGAAGAGTTAAGGAGTAAAGGTTGGAAAAAAAACACGAAAAGAAAAAGAGATGAGATGACGAAAGCCTACTTGTCCAAAGCCGTTTCTCCAAGTATAACAGGTAGGAACTCGTTGTAAGTTATATGTTGCATTTCAGCGATGACGATCCTTCTAGCTTCCTGATAGAGTTTCTCGTCGTCCCATTGAGGATTCAACTTGGCCAATTGCTCGGCTACTCGATTGTGTTCACGTAGAAAGATTATGTGCATCAGTGTTAAGCCAGGATGTTCGTTCACTCTGGAATCACCACTGAGGAAACAAGGGAAAGCTTTATTCACACTTCTACAAGTTTCAGACTCCGGTGATGGCATCGGTAAGTTTCTTCTTTGAGTATTCAACAAGCCACCTTTGCCTGAACGCAAGGCTTTGGATATTTCCTCCGAATTACCGTACAATGGAGATAAATCCAAGTAAGAGGAGGCTTGATTAATCTGCTGCCGTGGACCCAGCTTGCAAGCCTATATTTATTTGATTCTTTACAATGAAGGAAGTTATTCGAAGAGGTATCTATTAATCGTAGGAGTTACTTACTTGTAAGGAATTACCAGGATGTGGTGCAGATCTAGAATACTCCATACAGCCGATCGCATTATCAGCTCGAATTGGGAAACACTCGGGATGGAAATTTTCATAATCAACATCGCAACATTTTAATCTGGTACCATCCGGTAGCTTCATCCTTGGTGTATGGGCTAGATCGTGAGCAAGAAATTGGGCGAATAACGCTGTAAGCGCCATTAGATATGGATGCTTCAGATCTTGACCACCCGAGTGAACACTGGAAGAGACTTCTCTGGCACTAGGTAAATCGGTTCGTGGCAAAGACACTCCGTCTTGATATTCTGGTGGTAGAAGTCTAACGTAGGCCTCTAAAGCGGCACCCCAGGTTGGATGTAACACGTTGTTACATCTTCCAGTGTGTGTTCTATATAATGGATCGATCTTCTTACATTCGGACATGATCTTCAAGAGATTTGGGGGATCGGAACAGCCAAACGCAGCGACTGAGGGTAGAACAGATGAGGCCTCCTTCGAGGACATATTTAAAGCTTCTACCAACATCACAGACATCGTTTCGATCCGTATAGCCTTCCTTGAAAGATTTTGAGCATCTTTGGTCATCTCATGAGAAGCACCAAGATACCAAGATGGTGAACCTCGACTCAGATGCGTCTTCGAGTTTAGAATCATTCGTTCCGTTTGATCGTACCTCTCCATCGAGGCGTTCGTACGCCTACCCAGATCTTGTAGCATCTTCGGCGGCAAGGTCGTACTTTCAGCGAGCGCCAGCAACGCGAAGAATCTGCGGATCGGAATCTAAGGATAGAAAATACCTACTTATCCACTTTCGCAGCTCGGAATACTGCAAACTCCTTCCTTTTAAACGTTCCTTACTATATTTCCTATGGGGATATATCCTTTTTTTTTTATTATTTTCACCTTGTTATTATGCAGCGATTGTCTTGGCAAATTCAATAACCGTGTTGCACAACACGATCCAACAGTGACGTGATACGATCATGATTGAGAGAAGACAATCGAAGGGGTGGCTAAGAAGATATGTATTGTATAAGGACATGCGTTCTTATACGATACTCGTATCCGCATTGTGTCAATAGGATTTCAATAATTTTACTAACTTTGGAATTTATTATCGATCCTTAGTTTGTCGATTATATTTTTAGAATCCGATAACAAATTTACAATAACAAATATATTAAATTTTTACTGTTTTTCTAAAATACTTTCGTATATTTTCTTGAGTATTAGAATAAAAGATTTTACCGATCGAGAGACATATGTACTTTGTCGATTTAGGAATATATAATGAAATCTTGTGCGTATTTTTCCACACTAAAACATTACAACAGTCGAACGTATTATTATGTGGATCCTTTCGTTGTGTATCGTAGAATCGCAATGAACTCCGAAGACCTTGTCTATAGGATGGCATTTCGCCTCGTTCCATAGTGGCCATTGTTCGCGGCAAACGTTTCGCTGCGAACAATTTCATTCATCGCGTCGCTCGAGGCTGATTTCTCGGTACCATCGTACCAACTGATTTTTCGATGGAGGGAGTTAGTACTCGTCAATTATTATATAAGATCGACAGACCAATTCTATGTCTTTATAGGAGGTCGGAGTTATCTTCTGACTGACATTTAGGATTCTTCCTGGTTCTTTTACCGTTTTCCTTACGTAACGATACTCTTCGCACTCCCATGATTAAAACAAGCATCTAATACATCAGAGTTCACGGAATCGATCTTCGTCGAACGAAATCTTTCGCGTGATCGTTTCTATTCTAATTTTTTATCTTTTTCTTCGTCCCAAAATATCATAAGATACAATCATTATTTATTGATACTTTTTGCAAATAATTGAAGATAGAAAGAAATTAATTACCTACACGATTATCATGTTAGTTTCATTTTTTAAGTCTCGAAATCTCTGACAGTCGAATGTTGATAAAAATCATACCTCTCTATTACCATTACTAATATTATTATTATTTCTGAAACAATATGTACGCGAGCGCGTACTTTATTATTTCCCTATCGATCTCTATTTAAATAGGTCTCATTGCTCGTAAAGCAAGTAAAGCAATGTGCTAACCTTTTATACGTATATGCATATACAAAGAGAGCTTCGGACGGAGAGCAGCAAACACAAATTGTTATAGTAACATTTTCACACACTTCGCAAGGCAACAATTTCGTAATTCTGCCATTTCTTTGTCTTCTTATCCAACATTAAAAATTATTTAGGGGATGTATTAAAGTTGCGCTATAAGATTTGCGTTATATTGCGACGGGAGTAACATGACAATATGATTTTGTATTACAAGTTCTAGTTTTAAACTAAATACCTGCGATACAAAAACATTGCTGCTTTGTAATTTTTCTTTACGTTCGTCACGAAAGGTCAGTTACGTCTTTATGCATGGAAACGAGTGAAAGCGGAGCATTCTTACATGAGTATAATAAAGTCAAAGAAGAAATATTTCTTCCGTTGATTCTATTATCGATTGACGGTTTGTTGAAAATTAACTATCGACAAGGATTAACATATTTTTATCATCATTTTACGATATAGGAAAAGATCGAGCGATTGGTACAAAATATGCATTTGAAAATCTCTACAATGCATTGATACTTGCCATGTCACGTGTTTCATATTGATCCATACGTGATTAATTTTACATAGTCGATCTTCTAATTAAAGCTCTTTGATGGAACGTAATTTCAATAATTTCAACGTTCTACGATCACCGAAGCATAGAAGGAAAGATAATCGATATTATCATCTATTACGATTTATCTTTCCAGCTAGTTTGCGTGATCACGAGAGGTGTAGTATCGAACGCGCAAAGAGCGAATGATCTCACGTTTCCAATATCAGTTAACGTCGTCAAACTATAAAGAAACTTAGATTATCCGATTAGTCTCCGGAGAACATATAAATTGCTATCGAACTACTAAGGTATTCAAAGTATGAGAGAGAGAGAGAGAGAGAGAGGAGAGAGAGGAGAGAGAGCAAGATATGGGGGAAGGTGGATCGAAAGGAAGTTTAACTTCACGGTAATCGAATTGTTCGTGGGTAAGCACCAGATTATTAACACACTCATTTTTGTTTAATCCAAGGAGCGATCGTTATCAGTCCCAGTAGATCGCATCGGAAAAATGAAGAGTGATTAAAAAAAAAGGTAAAAAAAATGAAAGGGAAGAGAAACAAACAAATAAAAAAATAAAATAAAAGAACACCAATGAAAAATCGCGGAAGCGATTGGAAACGATAAGAATCGAAAATCGCACTCACCGCGTAGCAAAGGTAAACAACATGCCGTCAGATTGATTTCGATGTTCCAGAGATGACGCAGAACAATAAGAGGAGGACAATGTACGCGAGGGTTAGTCCGCGGAAGGCGAGAACCGTTGTGTAGTTCTAAACGCACGGTGGCATTCACGAGGCTTTCGAACGTATCGCACTTTCGCAAGAAAGGCCGGAGTAATACGCCGACAGGTTGCTTGTATGCCTGAGAACGTAAGGAAAGGATAAACCTGAACTGAGAACGATGCACGAACGAAAGTAAAACTTGAGTCCGTCCGGTCTTAGCGCCTACCTAGCGGAGTGGGGCCCTCGAGACTAGGAGGACTAGAAGAGAGAAGTGATTCGCCGTAATACAGGGTGTCGACACGCCGTACGTGTATATCGAAGGGGGCTCTGTACACGGTGTATTATTCGACTAGTAATGCGTTATACGCTGTGGTAAAAGTAGCCAAGCGATGCGCTAAGATACACTATAGTGTTACTACGAACGAGACCAAGGTTCGTCATGTTTCTCTCATATTGTTCCTCGAACTTGTACAATCTCTTCTTTTTCTTCTGCTTGTTTTTTTTTTCCACTTATCTCTTTATGTATTATTTTACAATTAGGAAAGGTTCCGCGTTAAGGATAATCGTCTATCTGTCGATTAGTTAGTGATTAGTGTCAAGTATGCACGCTCGCTCACACCTACATCTTTAAATCGATCGTACAAAGAATCACGGTTGGTACTTGAGGATAAAAGCTATGAGTTATGTATATCTGTGTGTCTATTGCTGTTTCTATCTTTATATGTATATGTATCTGTTTATGTCAAGTTCTTTTTTGCATAATACTTCAACGCTAGGAAAGTGCCGTACGGTATCGTTGTTTTATGTTAATAGACGTGCGCGGGTCTGACCGTAACGACAAGCGTAGATTAAAATTCTTTAGAATGACATCGTGCGAATGATCGGCGCTGATGTACGACTGCACGAGGCACGCCTACGTACATTGAAAATTTCCATAAAAATGCCTTGACTACAATAAATCTAGCCTGTGTGTATGTATGTCGCGTGTAGGAAGATAGGTTTCTTCCACAAAAGTAATGCTTTCGCTTCTTAATGACGTTCTTAGATTTTCTTCTTCGCAGAAGGAAATTATTATATATATATATACATATATATATATATGTTTATTAAATGTATTGGCTAGTTTAGTTTTTACAGATTAATTCGTGCCGGGCTACTCGATATTGCTAGGATTTGGATATATCTAGGGATAACTACGATCATTGAAGACAGTTGCTTTTCCACAGGTATCCCAGCTCACTTTTATTATTTCCGCGGCGTTCTTGTCGCTAATTACATTCTCCCGAGTTTTTTGTCGGTATTTAAATTGATTGATTAGTAGCGAAATTCTCTACCGTCTCTTACGGCGTCACCATATATTTACGGCTTTTAATTAAATGTCATAGATAATAATCTCTATAAGCGTACATCATCCGTATTATCAAGAACGGCTCCACTGTAAGCCAAGTCCCAATAATGTTCAACCTGATGCTTTTTGAAATGTTCTCGTGCCATCTTTTCGATTGGACACACTTTGAACTTTATCTCACCGAAATGACGTTGCTTGCTTGTTCCCTCCCAAACGAGAACGCATTTATTCGGCACGTCATTTCCATCGTTATCCTTTACGATATCCTCTTCCCATTTGATACGATGCATCATCAATCGCTTATATTTGCTGAGCTGTTTAGCTCCGCCTTCGACGATTACAACGTTACAATCTCGGAAGAGCATTACACAGCCAGTAAGGTACAGCTGTTTTGCATTTGTCTCAACTTTGAACTTTTTCGATGCGTTATTCACAAGATCACGTATTCTAAAAGAATCAAAAGTTGTTATAACATATATTCGTATTATTCTTGTCATATATTTATAATTGTAAGTGTGATGTATTTTAATAAATATTACGAAATAATATAAATATATATATTTCTTTTATGATCATACCTATAAACAGCCACATGCACTCCAAGGCTAGTATCTTCCTTAAGTTTCCTCGCTTTTTTCTCCCTACGTTGTTCAGCTGTTAATCGTCGGGCTGCATTGGCGTCCTCATGAGCTTTCAATCTTTTTGCCATTTGTTGTCGTACGTGGGCTTCGATCTTAGTAGGATCTTGTACTGCTTCGGTACCTAAGACTCGCATTAAGTTTGAAATTCGTAATTTTGGTTCTGGCGGAGGTTCTAATCCTAAACGAATTTTTTCTTGTTCTTCCTTCCATGCCTCTCGCCTATTTTGACGGCGCAATTTCTTCCTTTCCTTTTTTGTAAGAAACACAGGCATGTAGATAGGCTTCAATGGATCAGCTGAAAGAAAGAATTCAGAATATAATTAACAGCGGATATATATTATATTAATTTATTATAATTTATCACTTTAACAGAACATACTTGGCGGTCGCATTTGCGTTGGATGTTCTACTAAATTTGTAATTGTTGAGGTTTTGATTGTCGGTTCATCCTCGTTGGGATATCCACCCGTTAATATGACAGAATCCCACCATTCTATATTTGGTACATCTTCGCTGAGAGCTTCCGTTTTCGGTGCTATTAGTGCTAATTTTGTCGCCGAACTTATACCAGTCTTTCTAGCTATTTGACTAATTTCATTCTGAAGTTTTTCCAACTGTGCTTTCATACGAATTCTCTCCGCGAGTTGTTGGAATTTACCAGGTTCATGGAATTTTAAAGAACGCTTATTACGTACTGCCGGTTTCACACCAATTCTAGTATCAAAAAAGTGCGTATCTTGTATTTCTTCTGGACCCTTTGATTCTTGCAGCTGAGCTTTAAATTCTTCTCTCTTCTTTGCACGAATGTTAGCTTTCAATGTTGGTACTACCTGTGTAAGTTGTACCTCCTTTCCAGTTATGTCTACGGTCCTTCCTGATTCGTCCAAGATCAAAGGGGTCGGTTTGTCTGGCACTGCGACATTACTAAGCAATCCAGAACTTAATTTGTTTCTGATTTGTGCTTGGAGCGCAGCAATTTTTCTTGCTTTATCAGAATCTGTTTTGCTTAACAGACCCTGATTATACATACTGCCTACATTTGGCAATGAATCCCTGGTTTTGAAGAGAGGCCTCACAGGTATTACTTCTTCTTGTTTAATAGCTTTCAATGCCCTTTTCCTTTCTTCTATCTCTCTTTGGGCGTTAGCCATCATTTGCCTTATCTGAAAACAACAAAATCTATAAAAACTCTTACGATATACAGTACAAATATTTTCAAATATAAAAAGATTATATTACCTTGTCTGCGGATAGTTGAGTTTCTGCAGGTTTTTCATTTTTTATTTCGTCATCTTTGAACTTAGGTTTTTTAGCATCTTTTTCCTTTTCCTTATCTTCCACATGATTACGTTTCTTACTCTTTTGTGCAGCTTTGATGTCATCGTATATTGCAAATATCTTCTCTGTTAATTTGGAAGCTTTTTTATCTTCTAATAAAGCGGATAGTTTATCTGGAAAGAAAAAATAATCGAAATTATAAAAATCATGTATATAAATTGTTCAATAAAAATTAAAGTATATATAACACATTTTATTATTTTTACCTGCCGTTTTACGCTTATCATAGCCAGAGGTAATACAATTGACAGCCGTAGTAACAATAGCAGGCTCACCAAAGCCGAGAAATTTATTTACGGCTTTTTCAATTTGTGGCTTCATTTCATCGATCTCCTTTCTTGTTAAATACGACATTTTTTAATTTTTATTGAAATTATTAAAAACGAAATCTGCAGTACAAAGTGCAAGAATACAAGTATTTTCCACAACATAACCTCTACAAATTTTAGATTGAGACGGACTCTTCTCTATCTGCCACTAGGCGTCGCATATTTAAATCATGAGTGCACAATCTTATAAGTGTATCGATGCAATATCTTAATCGTAGAAACAAGTTCTAAGCATCCAATTCTTGTCCCATTTTAAGTATGTACTCAAATTTAGGACTAGCCTGCTCTTAGTTTAGGTTTATTATAATGAATTCCTTACAGAGTTAATATAGGACAAAAGACTATAGCAACCAATCAAAGGATTCATAAGATAAGATCATGAGTACTTATGGGTAAACCTTTATTATACTATTATATTTAATATTTGTTATTTTGTAATAGTGTGAGTATTAAGAATCATCTTGTATGATTTTAATTAATCAACACGTTGTTTGTCTTGTAAAAGATCACGCATGACACAGCAAATATCATGTTCTGTTAACTTCTTTTGATAATTCGATATATCTCGATTGCAATTTCTCGATCGTTTGAACCAATGAAAAGCTTTCCTTCTGTAGAAGATGCACAAATGAGGTCGAAGCGTTGCAAACGCGGTCTTTCAAATATTTTCGAATTAGACAATTGTTTCGACGAGTATAGTGATCGAATTATTCACACGCTGTATTTTATTTTAAGTAATATAGAGTTAGGAAGTTCACGACATAAGAATAATTTACTTTTCTTTTTGTTATAAATTTAAAGTAATATAAAATTCGTATTTATATTCTTATTTAATTAAAGTACTTACTCTTCGAATTAGAATGGTTCGTTGTAATTGTAAGATTGGATTTGTATCACATTAAAGTTCAATAAAATCGTTGAACGTACGATCCATGCATGTTTCCCAAAAGACGCATGGTACTTGAACGATGTAAGGGAATCTTATTCGAACGAAATATATAAAGGTTTAAGGGCTCGAAAGCGGTTACGCGGATGGTAGAATAGTAGTGGACCGACGACCACAAATGAGAATGGTAGAGAGAAGTACAGTGTTCCATGCTTCCCTGGTGACCGATGAGGCCAATTCTGTGAACCACATTTGCTTCATTCCGAGCTTGTTGCTTTAAACTTTTCTGTTAATTGAAACGAAGGAATTGGAACTCTGCCCAACGTTGTTCTCGTTTATGTTAGCGTCGATTAATATCGTACATTACGTTTCTCAACTTATATATTTCATTGAAACGATTTCTATTTTATTTTATGAACATTGAAATATATATAAATATATATATATATATATGTATATGTATGTATACACATATACATTTCACCTATGTATATTTCATGTGTAATATGCCACGGAAACAAAACTTTATCAAGCTTGGCGATAACAACGGCGATGTCGCGGCAATGCAAACGTGGAAGAGCGGCGAGAAGGGTAATATTCAGTCAGGGTTGTATCGGGACAGTCGTGTTTCTTCGTAAATTTAACGATTTTGCGAGGGAGACGACGGGGGCACGTCCCGAAATGATGTACGGCTCGCTCGTATGACTCGGCAGCTAATGCTCTAATATGCGCAAAGGGTGCCATGCCCGTGTCACGCGGATTACCGCTAATTGTAGTTTATGCTTTATACTACGCTATTCTCTTGTACGTCGTGTGTCGTACCGGTGGTGACTGTCCGATCTACAGGGTGGCTAAGTCAAATCGAAACGATCGAAGGGTCGTACTATCGAAATTAGAGAGATAAAGATAACATCATAAATCTTTTTTAAATTTTCGTATTGTTTTATATGATTGATAGTTAAATCCGTAAAATCGTTCGATAATTTTTCGATGATCTATTAAATGCCTATATTCATAAAAATGTCATTTATCGTTTTCTCTTTTTAACTGAACACCCTATATAAATGAGAGAGAAAGAGAGAGAGAGAGAGAGAGAGAGAGAGAGAGAGAGAGAGAGAGAGAGAGAGAGCAGTCAGAGGGTACGCGCTCGCGTGGAACTTGCGTATACACGTACGTGAGCATTCGAGGGCGTCCGATAGGGTACACGCGAGGACAGAGAACTCGGACTTCCTAGCGGCCTAGCATGTCATGTCCGCGTGTCAGTCAGTCGCGCTAAAATAACCGGCCACCGCACCCTTGCCACGCAATTACGCGTTTATATCTACGGTATATAAGCGAGTACGAGATCGAGCTCTATATATAAAGCGTCCGCTCTTTGTCTCTTCTATCGGTTTTCATTTTTTTTATCTATTTCCTTTTATAGTTTCTCTTTTTCTTTCTCTCTTCGTCTCTCTCTCTCTCTCCTCTTTTTTTTTCAAATCGATAAATTTTACAGGTATAAAAAACTTTTTATTTACTTTTTAGTTCTAATCAAATTTTGTTCTCTTGTTCTTTCCCTTTTATTTTTGGAGATTTATCTTTCTTCTCTTCTCTTTTTTGTTCCTTTTTTTTTCTTTTTATACTCGAGGTTCACTTCGACGTCGTCGCTCTTGACCTATTAATTTCGAATGCACGCCATGCCATTATTGGTGCACGTTTAAACGTAATTCCATTTATCGTAAATCATTTCGGCTCGATGGGATTAATCCGACCGCGAGAAACGTATAAGGAGAGAGAAAGAGAGAAAGAGAGAAAGAGAGAATGAGAGAAAGAGAGAGAAAGAGAGAGAGAGAGAGAGAGAGAGAGAGAGAGAGAAAGAGAGATAGAGAGAGAGAGAGAGAGAGAGAGAGAGAAAGAGGGAGAGAAAAGCTTAAACTATGTCCACCGTTTTCTCTCTGTTGGAACGATGGGCTTGATAATGTCAGACGGAACTTATGCGAAGCTTTGTGTCGTTAATCTTCGAGTCACGGGATTGCTCGAGCCGTAAACGTAATCTACTAATCTGCAATGTTCTTAGTTTCCAAGCGCGTCTTCTATCTTAATTTTAACCCTCGTATCTGTTTGTACGTATTAACACTGTGCAGAATCGTTGGTCTTGGGGGTTGGAGTTTGGATTGGGAGGTGGTGCTGGAGTGTTTGGCAAGATCGAAGAGAGCTACGTTTACGTAAACATTTTTTATGCGAAGGGATCGTGAAGTGTGCGAGGGAAAGGAAATTAGCGGAGCATTTTAACGGACAAAAAATATTCAACTTCGGACTCGGTTGAAGGGATAAAAAAAGGGGTGTAATAAATTAGCAAGAGTTAGAAAAGCCGTTCGATTCACCTTACCTTGACCGCTCTTCTCGGGCTATTGTAATCGAGGACGAAGAAGGAAGTTTGGTCGTGATATTGAGAGAAAGTAGAATACATTTTCTATAATATATTTTACATTATAAACCAACCATACATCATCATAATAATATCTTATATCCTTAAGCCTAAGCGTATTTTATCCTATGTTCTCGTTTATATACTTCATTCATATTTATACTTTGTTTACTTTTTCTCATATAGTATTTATATATATATTTTTTATTTATATTCATCATTTTTTGTTTTTATAATATACTTTATATGCTATGTTTATGTATATATAATATCATACACGTTTTCTCACGCACGTCCCAGGGCGTCTCGCAATTCTATTGTACGTGTGAGACTTGTCTCTAGAGGTATCTCTCTCTCTCTCTCTCCCTCTCCTTCTTGTTCTCTCTCACTCCCTCTCGCTTAAGTTTTTTTTTCTTGTTGCATCCTTTCCTTATCTCTTCCTCTCTTTCTCTCCCACTCTCTCACGCTTTTCTCGCTCCCTTATTATACCAATGCACTTTCGTACGTGCAGCACGCGTAAGTGTATATATGTGTGTATGCTGCGTAATTGTGTGCATTTGACTTCGATGGTGTACTAAGTGTAAGTAATTGTATGTGTGTATGTGTATTATTTGCAATATCTCTGTGTCTCAGTGTAACTGGATATACGTGTGTGTCCTATGTGTATCATCGGCTATCCGTCGCGTTTTTGTGGCAAATTACATGTACATTATACAGGCTACGCTCGGCGTTGTTTCACGAAATTGTCCTTCGGTATATATACTGGAGCGCGCGCGCGCTCATACAATCTCCTCTTCCTCCTTCCCTTTTATCCTCCTCTTTTTCCTCCTCCTTTTTTTTTTCCCCTATTTTACTCCATTTCTATTCCTCGCCGTTTAAACTTAAATACGCAACGAGGCTGCCATGGGACCCCGCGGGCCGTTTTCTCATTGAATCACGCAAGTATACATTACTTAAATCGCGTAAGCGCGCTCGAACGCCATTTTTACACCCTACCCTTATACGCTTCTTCTCGTCCTTCCCTTCCTTCCTACATTTCACCCTCTTCACTTTCGTTTTTCGTTTCTCTTTTTTCCTCATTTATCTTTTTCTTTGTTCTCTTGTTGCTTTCGTCGTGCACGGTCCGTTTCTTCTTCCATGCATCGCTTCGTCTCCTTCCATTAAACTACACATATACAGATACATATACACACAGCATGTTCGAGAGCGAAACTTCTTCCGCAGCTTCTTGGAAAAAAAGTCGGACGATGCACGATGGATGGATGTCAAAAACCGGCCCCTTTTCCCTCTAACTCCGTTCTACCATTTCACTCTTTTCTTTTTCTCCCTTTTTCCCTTTTTCACCCTTCCCTCCCCTTCTCCTCTTTGGCGTTTACCTTTGCGATGATTACCGACTTTTTCACTCTCTCTCTCTCTCTCTCTCTCTCTCTCTCTCTCTCTCTCTCTCTCTTTCGCTCTCTCTTTCTCTCTCTCCCTTTCGTTCGTTTTCGTTCTTTCGCGTTATCCTCGTTATCCCCTTCCAAGAATTACACGCACACATAATGATGTGGAAAAAGGCACCTAACTCCTTAGCGTACGGTCGTAAGTGATATGCCGCATGCCGCGCCGGGTTGGGGGTTTGGGGTTGGATGGGGGTGGACCGATTGCGTGGAGGCCCGTAACGCGCACGTCGTCTTCTCGTACGAAAAACTACGAAAAAATGAAGGAACGTCGTAGGTGTTTTTTTCTCTGTATGAATCGGACGCGATCGTAATTACCATAAATTTGTTCTTTTTTGTTTTTGGTAGCAACTCTCCTTCACCTCTCCTTTTTTTGTGGCTTTTTGGTTTTTTGTTTTTTTTTTGTTTTTTTTGTGTCTTTTACATATTTTCTTTAATAATATCCATTTTTGTATGTTTCCTTACACTTTTTCCTATTCTCTCTCTCTCTCTCTCTCTCTCTCTCTCTCTCTCTCTCTTTCTTTGTTTTATTTTTCTTTGACTTTTATTTTTTTTGGTTTATTTTGTTCTAACGAGGCGCGCTGTGTCTCTTTTATTTGCTCTCTCATACTTTCGTTCGATCGTACTCTATCGCTCTCTCTCTCTCTCTCTCTCTCTTTCTCCCTTGTATTTCATACATTACACGTATTATATATATACTTATATTTATATATATACTTATATTTATATATATATATATGTATATATGTATAAGGGCTCAGGGGGTCCGGCAGGCTAGCTACAATGTGTTTGTTTTTTATTTTGTTTTGTTGTTGTTGTTTATATTATATTTATTTTCTTACGAATTATATACGATTCGAATGGTAGTTCGAGTTCTCTTTTTCTCGCTTACGGCTAAAAGTATTTAACACAGTGTTTAGTTTATTTTGCGAGCCACGCATTTACACGCATTATGGTTTCTTTTGTTTCATTCTCTTTTTACAACGCCACCACGTACGCCTCTTTCTTTTTATCTTCGTTAAGCTTATGTGTGTGTATATATATATTTTTTTTTATTTGTTTTATTCGATATATTTTCTAGTTGTCGGCTAATGCTTTATTCTCTTACACATGTATGTATATATAATATACATAATTTTTGTATCATATATATAGATGTGCACGTCTTGTTTTGTAGTCTTTCGCGTAATATATATATATATATATATATATATATATATATATATATATATATATATATATATTACTTTTATGCCTATGCTTAACGGCTCCTACTTTTGTTAATTTTCTTTTTTTTTTGGTTTTCATTCGCAATGTTCTGCATTATATCTTGAAGTCATGTTCGTTTCATTTAAAACGTTCGTGTCACTAAGTTCTAAGCATTATTATTCGGGGTAACTCCGCGAATCGGTTAAAGTATTTACCAACTGGCCTGACTGCTGCCCTCCTTCCCTTGACGAAGTGTAACTACTAGCATCGAAGGGTTTTTTTTTAATTCGGCCGGAACGGATGGATCACAAAGATGAGGAGATTGTTTCCTTTGTTTTTTTCCTTATGTTTTTGTTTGTTTCTTTTTTTGTTCTTTCTTTCTTTTTGAGTAAAAACGCACACGACGACCAGGATAGACTTTCTACGCTTATCGTAAAGTATAATTAATAAAAAAATACAATAATGAAAAAGACGATTGCACCTCGCTTGTCTTCGCACGATATATACACGTAAGTAGGTTGATACATATACATATTATATCGTTAAGAAAATCTCTGACGGAGAACTCGATGAGCTGCTGCTGAGTTGTTAATCGATTAACGACGGATAAACGGAGAACGATTTGGTGCGTGATAAATTAATATAAAATATAATGTCATATCGATTATCTACCGAGACGGAACTTTTGCGAGGGTACTAGTAGATCTCTCTTATGGAACATCCTCGCTAAGACGTATCAAGTACCTCCTACTACATACATATACATATCGTATAATATCCCCGACGAGAAAAGAACGAGAGGACTTTTCTAAAGTTATGTTTCATCAATGATTGTCGGCTATCACCCGATAAGTTTCCGTTAGAAGAAAATCTGCGACGCGTAGAATCGTGTGCCAGCGGATTTCGAATTGCATTTTGCCATTGAGGGATGATTTAGGGTTTGGAAGAGGGGGAGGAGGAGGATTAAAAAATGGCCAACCAAAAAGGTGCAAAGAAAAAAATATAAAGAATTGTTCGAGATAGAGAGAGAAAGAGAGAGAGAGAGAGAGAGAGAGAGAGAGAGAGAGAGAGAGAGAGAGAGAGAGAGAGAGAGAGAGAGAGAGGGATGAAATTGCTGGTTAAGGAAGAAGAGGAAAGAAGAGGAAAGAAAAAAAAGAAGAAGAAATTAGATTCCATCGTAACTCGCAAATGTCATGATTCGATAAATGCCAGAAGCGACAGCTTGATGAAAAGCTTAAACGACGACGACGACGACGATAAAAATTGTCGTCGTTGGGACGACGAGAATCGGATTGGTATCGGACACGTTGTAAGGGTTCTCGTAGAATCTCCGAATCCGGTTGGAGACTCCGGCGAACGATTAGAGGGTTGAAGAGTGACAGCAGCCGCGGCGCGTGTTAATATTGTGCGCACGTGCGCGTGTGCGTGTAACGCCGTGATGTAACGGTGCTCTGGTATGCGTTCTGAGGATATTATTTCTTACTGTGCTATTTTTTTCACGTGACGACTTTTTTCCCTCTTACTCGTAAACTTAGTGACCAACAAGCTAGACTAGGCTAGACACTACGTCTAGAGTGTTTTTTCGTTTAAGTTTCTCTCGCCGCTACGTTTTCTACGCGTATGGCTACGATGTAAAGGTGATGTGGTGTCTTATTTGTATGCTGTGTGTTTATGTGATGTCTGTATATATAACGGATCGGTGCGCGTACGGGGTGTCTCCTTCGAACGTGTGTATTTACATGCGCGTGTTCATTGTGTATATAGATATTGTATTGGTAAAGATTACGCGTGTACGTTCCTTCAAACGTGTAATGGCTATTTGTGTCGTTCGCGTTGTAACTGGACGCTTCGACGTCCTTAAGTCTTAGGTACCATAAGTGGATTTCGCAAATTCTCTCCTACACATTACCTTTTTTATTCTCTTGTTCTTCCTTCAGAGAAAACTTTTGTCAGTAAGGTTTTTCCCCATTTTTCCTTTGTATTCCTTTCCTTTCTTTTTTTTTTTGTAATCATTCTTACACCATCCGTTCCTTCATTTCGTTCATATTTTCATTAACATTCTTCCGCCTCCTCAACATTTCCTAGCATAGCTTAAGTTAAAATTATCTACTTATCACTTTATTTTTATTATACATTACATTTTTGGTTTTCCCTTTGGTGGGCGTTCACTTACTTGGCTAGCTTCATACGGTGTCCTTTCTCTCTCTCATTTTCTTTCTCTCTCTCTTTTGCTCTCTAGACAACAGTACGAGTCTACTACGCTTAAAGTTAATATACACACCTCAATTGTTTAAGGCGTCTTTTTCTTAAAACATTTTATACAGGACGAGTCATCCCCGCTGATTCTTTGAAAGAGATCCGGCCCCGGGGAACTCCATCTTAAAAGTGGAATCGAGACGAGAGGCGCAATGAGACGCGTTTTCGTTGAGAGGGAGTGAGATCTTTTTATTCGCGTTGAGGGAAGAAGGAAAAAATCAAGGAAACGTAAGAAAGGCTAAAGTTTTCTCTTTAGTCCTTCTGATCCTTACGAGCACTTTCGAGATATAGAATTCCGTTAGAAAATTTTTCCGATAAATTTTCTAAGTTGCTCGTTTCGTTGCAGTTTTTTTACGCGTGCTTATTTTTTTTCGTTCTTTCCTTTTTTTTTGTTTTTCTTTGTATTTTTAAAATTTTTTTTTATATTTTTTTTTTTATTATTACACTAAATTGTTGGCGAGATTCGTCACACAAACATTAAGTTCGCTCTCTTTCTCTCTCTCTCTCTCTCTCTCTCTCTCTCTCTCTCTCTGTTTCTCTCTATCTCGTCCCACTTTTCACAAAAATATCCTATATATTTTTTTTTTATTTCTTTTTCGCCTAACTAATAATGTACATGATTTTTGTTTTTCTCTCTTATGTTTTCTCATGTCTTCTCGTTCGGCTTATGAACTATCTATCTATCTATCTATCTATTATTTCCACCACGCACAACGCGCGCGCTATGCTCACGCGCGACGATTCAAAATAACAGCTTTCATCATCGCCGCTGTGCGCAGGTATGATGTATGTATATATATATATTTTTTATTTGTTATCATTTTGTTACTCCTTCTCAATGCTGTTTGCGCCGTGCCCACATAAGGCGCTTCTAGAATATTATATTATACAACGGATCGGATAAAAGAAAAATTTTCTTTCGATGTTAATTATAAAAAAATTTTTCCTCGAACGTCCGTCGAATAGGACGTCTCTATAATCGATTTAACGATGCGTGATATCGTCTGACAAAATGTTACATTCGATATTTTTGTTTAAAAACAAATATAGAAAATTAAATGTAGTAAAATCGATCGAATTACGTTACACGCATCGAGATTCACGTCGGCGCCAGTCGGTCTTTTTCGCGTTTTTCTACGGCAGGTATAACTGCTGTATTTATCACTGCCAGTTGAGAGAGGACCTTAGGATTATTAGCTGACATTTGCACCTCTTTCTCTTTCTCTCTTTCCGTTAGTCCTTAACGTAGTTTAAAGCCCGCGAAATGATGCGTTAACGGGATTCCACTACCTATCCTTCTCTCTCTCTCTCTCTCTTTTCTTCTTTTCTCTTTTTTTTCCTTCTTTAATATTCGTCTGTGAACGTTACGGATTCCAAGCGGATCGTGCTTTTCATCAACGCGATCCGACGCGATTCGAGGGGTTGGAAAAGAAAAGAGGATAAAAAAATGAGAAGGGAAAAGAGAGAAAAAAAGAGAAGGTGAAAAAGAATGAAGAGGAAGAAAAAAGAAAGACAGAGAGAGAGAGAGAGAGAGAGAGAGAGAGAGAGAGAGAGAGAGAGAGATACAACGCGACCGACGTTACCTCTCGAAAACTTCGATTTCGTCGTTCGTCCGTCCGTTCGTTCGTTTGTTCGTTCATTCGGAGTTACGTTTCCGGGCGTCTCCGGATGCCAGACAAACATATCTCCTCCTTTCTCTCTTGCCATCGCTGCTACGCCTCACCCTTTGATCATCTTGTCCTTTTGATTTGAAAACGTTGAACGCTTTTGATTCGCTTAAAACACGATCTGCCCTATCTCTTTTGATTAATAACAAAGTGATCTATCGTTCGTTGTCTGTCGTTACTATCCCTACCATTCTTTATTTCCTCTTCCCGTCTTTTCATTCCCTTCGTCTCACTCACTATTTCCCTATAACACCCTGCCTCTCTCTCTCTCTCTCTCTCTCTCTCTCTTTCTCTTCTTCTCTTGCCAATGCACGTTCTATATATTCTCTAATATCGGTTCCTTTGATTCATTGTTTCGCGGGAAAGTTCATGGACTTTTTATCTATCGACGCACTCCTACAGGATGAGACAGTTTCATTTTTGAGGGATAGGCAAACACGGATTTCATCGTTGGCTTCAAAGAGAGGATTTGGTGGTGCACGAAGAAATGTACATGTATATAGTTTAGGATGGGAGGAGGGTAGCTGTTGGAAGTTGAGAACGCGTGGCTCTTGTTGGTGCAAGAGCACTGTGCTCTGTTAGTGCTTAAAAATGAGAGAGTGAAAGAGAGGAGAGAGAGAGAGAGAGAGGAAAAAAAATAAAGGAGACAAAAGGGAAGCAGAGGCGACAGAGAGATAAAAGATGGAACGTGGAGATAGATGGTGCTCGCGCTCTACCAGTTTCTACAACTTCGGCCTTGTTCTACCTTTTCAAGTATCGAAAACCTTTACTTCCCCCTTCCCTTCTCTTCTATCTCCATCTCTTCCTCGCTTTCTCTCTCTCTCTCTCTCTCTCTCTCTCTTTCTCTCTGTCTTATTCTCTTACTCTTTTTATTTCTCTCTCAATCCACCCACCTATTAGCAAAATATATACATACACACACTCATACACACCTTCTGCGTCCAACTACTTTTATTTCTGCTACCGCTTTATAACTTCAACGATCATTGCGAAAGATGATCGAATGCAGAATTCGAATCGATTATGGCAGCCGTTCTTTTACTACTTACTGGACCGATGATAGACACGACGCGCGTACACGAGAAGGAAATTTAATGCCACTATATAATGTAACTTTCGTGCTGTTTTGTGCAATGTTTCTAACTACGCATTGTATTTAATTCTTTCGCTCTTTCTCGCATCGTTCATCCTCATTTTTTCGCTTGTGCAATCATATATATATATATATATATATATATATATATATATATATATATATATATATATATATATTTATATTTATATATATTTCATCGTTATCGCTTTTTACGCTTTCACTCTTCCATTCTCACTCTCTTTCTTTCGATCGTACGTACCATAGTTCACTCATACAGATTATCATAGTTATTATTCACACCATCTTTATTACAATAACTGACGATCTCGATATTTGTTCATTTTTTTTTTCTTTATAAATTAGCCGAGTCGAAATTCGGGACATCATGGAGACCGTGTTTTATTTCTTTTTTTCTTATTTTCTTTTTCCTTTTCTTTTATCTTACTTGTTCGGAGGATTTAATTACGCGGGGGAATACATAAATACACGCGGAGGATATTCGTGTGTCGATTCTTCTTTTTCTCCTTTCTCCGTATCTCCTCCCAAAGCCTTCATTCGTTGTTGAAAATGCGCGACTTCCGTTCGCCAGTTTAAAACGCCTTTATTTCTCTTCTCTTTTTAAAGAGCGATATACAGAGAGGCTGAGAGATTGCTAAAGCCGTTTTTTTTATTTATTTATTTTGTCTATTATTTTAATCTTTACCCATTTGTAAGCTTAACGGTTTATTGCTTAAGTGTCCTTAAAGTCACGAGTTTCATAATTTCTTATTTTTCCTCCTTCTCCTTATTATTCCTCTTCGTTAGTGCTTGGTTCTATGTATGTACTTTAGTATTATATAAAAATCTAACGCTTATTTAAAAACCACCAAGGGTTATTACTGCGATTGACTGGCCGCACGACGACGACGGCGACGGCAACGATGACGACGACGACGACGACAACGACAACGACAACGACAACGACAACGACGACGACAACGACAACGACGACAACGACGACGGTGACGTGACGATCGAGAACGTCGCGGAACCCCGAAGCTCGCACACCGACGATCTTTTTATAAAAATACTTGTCTCGCCGGATGTCAGAGATCGGTTTAGACGAGAACTAATAATAAAAATGTTTATACTTCGAGTGTTGAGCGATCCATTTCTTATTTCTTTTTTTCAACTTTTCTCTCTCTCTCTCTCTCTCTCTGTCTCTTCTAACTCCTCTCTTTCTCTATACATGTTCTTTTTTTACTTGTTCATTTACTTTTGTTATACACAATGACTCGCTCGGATGATTTGTCATTTTGGCCTCGAGTTTGTTCTAGTAAATACGTATGTATAAATGTACATGCGTGTATGAAATACTCTTACATCTGGTAAACAGATCTCCTTTATTCTTTCTCTCCATTTCTTTCTCTCTCACTTTCTCCCTTTCTCTTGTAAAAGTTAAGAAAGAGTACGTTTAGTTGTACTGATTCGCAATAGCATTTGTTTATTAAGAGTTATTTTATCGGAGGTTGCGAGCGTAAGTTATCTCGCGCAGTATTAAAAATGCTTAGATCATCGTCGTTCAGTTTATTCGTGGGTTTAATCGGAAAAAATTCGCCTCCGCTTTGCCGCCGAATTTCGAATCGTCCGTCGAGCAACTTTTGTAATATAATATACCTATCTAACTAGCTACTTGTTGGATTTCGTTTATAATAATTTTCCTTTTATATATTCCTCTCTTCCTCTCTCTCTCTTTCTCTCTCTCGCTCTTTCTCTCCCTTCTCGAATAAATTCACGATACTTCCCTCTTCTTCTTCTTCTTCTTCTTCTCGACACATTTTCTTTTTTCTTTCTGTTTTTTTTTTTCTTTTTATCTAGTCTTTATACACCGTGAATTAAAAAGATTACTTTGCACTCTTACGGCGGTGCGATTTCAAGTTTTTTTTTTTCTTTTTATCGATTATACACACTCCATATTTCTTTCTTTCTCTATTCACGTTTATGCCCAAAACTATAAAAATAACGAAACAGATCGGTATCCGATAATTCTCTAACCTTTTCCCACTTTATTATTTTTCATATGACAAAAAGGGTCCATATGGAAAAAATTTTTCTTCGAAAAGCACGCACTATACACAGCGCAAGGGGATTAAGGGGAGAAAGGATGGGGTTGGGGTATGTATGTATGTATGTATGTATATAGATACGATCAGAGAGACGAGACTAATTAGCTTTAGATGATCGATTTCGCACGATCTTAGATGCGTGCGCGTGCATAATCTAAGCGATTAATTCATCTTTATCTCTCTATATCTTTTTCTCTCTTTTCTTCTCTTTCGACAAGCGTGCGTGCGTTGTGCATTCATAAAGTTGGCCGTTATTGTAGTAAAACTAAGACAACTGTTGCTGCGCGAATGCATGTGGTTGGTCCGTGCATCCGAGAACTCGTGTGTTTTCGTGCTTAAGCGCTTGACACTAACGTGACACGACGAGACTACCTAAAATTATTTGAGACTAGAAATAGACTAAGATCTCTTGCGGACTAACGCGAGAGGATGTCGTCACCGATTCCTCAACAACAGCGGAATTTCTTCTATATCTTTTTCTTTTTTCTTTCGCTCGTTTTCTCCTCTTCTTCTTTTATCCTTCTCCTCTTTTGCAAGCTCGAGTCAATTAAAATTGACGGAGGATTAGTGGAATTTCGTAATGGGGTGGTTAAGGATGTAAGGATCTTGCGTAAAATCTATCACGGCTTTTGTATATTCTTCGTTCCTTTCCTTACCTCTCCCCTTACCCTTCTTTCTATTTTCTTCTCTCCATCCATCTATCTCCTCTTCTCTACGTTCCACTTTCTATTAACCTTATCCCCCTCCCCCTCCCCCATTTTCTATATGTTTTGCTAAGCTAATGTTATATTCGTTTCTCGACCTTTATTGCCCTTCGTGTCGCGAGACGTCAGGCCGGAAGCGGCACGATTTTTACTGCTTTTGCTGCCGCGGTGGCGTCGATGGTGACGGAAATGTTGATGTTGCTGTCGGTGGTGGTAAATGTTGTTGCTTTAGAAGTTGTTCCTGTCGGTGGGATGTACTTGCTTACCATCACACTAGAAGGCTAGGCGTCAGCCAGTCCTCATCCGCTAGCTGGACCGCAACCAAGAACACACTTTACCATTTGAACACACAAACGCTGGTTAAGTCTTGGTCCGAATTTCAAGGAAAATAGAAATAATCTCGATATCTCTCTCACTCACTCCCTCCCATTCTCTTTCCTCTCTCTCTCTCTCTCTCTCTCTCTCTCTCTTTCTCTTTCTCTTTCTCCCATGACTTTCATCTAAGTTCTCTCTCTCTCTCTCTCTCTCTCTCTCTCTTTCTCTCTCTCTCTCTCTCTCTCTCTCTCTCTCTCTCTCTCTTTCTCTCTCTCTCTCTCTCTCTCTCTCTCTCTCTCTCTCTCTCTCTCCCTTATTCACTCGCAATCGCTCGTCTAACACATACGAACACTAATCGAACTGAAACTGCCTTTACCATGACTCAACCTCTGACCCCCTATAGTCCGATACACTAAAAATACATTGGTGTTACACGGTAATAAGCCGTTACGCTACACATCGATCGGTATAAAGTGTCAAAGGGCGATAGGACGAGACGTTTTTTTTTCTCTCTCAGTCGAACCGAAAAGAAATCGTCGATCGATTGCGAATTAATTAATTAATAGACGTCGTCGACACAGACTACTTTTTTTCTTTTTTTCTTTTTTCCTTTCTTTTCTACTCTTTACTTTACTTTACTTTTCTTATTTCTGTTTCTTTTATTTTATGCTATTTTTATTCTTTCTTTCCTCAAAGAGAAACTTTATCGTTTCTCTCTTTATTACGTCGATACACAAGTACCTACGTATGTACAACAACAACAATATTATTCTTCCTTCTTATTTACTCTCCCTTTTAATATACCTTGCCTCTCTCTTCCACTCCTGAGTGACTCTGTACGATAGAATGAAAGAACGATATCCAGCGATACTTTTCAGGCTGGATTTGAGGTTGAGCCAGGTCGTAGACGCAGTTATCTTGATGCTAAGTGACATTCGAAAGAAATGATAAGCCAGGCCGTGCGATGATAGTGGTAGCGATCACTGTGCCTGCGAACCGAAATATGTAAATAAAGACAGTCTTTTAAGATGGACCACTCGAGTATCTCTTCTGGCTTACATACTGCTAAAGCTGTGACGATTATTATCGAGGATGTTCTTGAGTTTTTCTAATTTTTAATTTTTTTTTTTCGAAGAGAAACAAATGTACATACTACAATGTTATTCCTTGTATATTCTAAATGTATTGAGAATGATGTTATTCCAGGGAGATACTCGATAGATTAGTAAATTGTGCGAGGAGCATGCGTGTTACGATGTGAAGAAATGATGCGTGTTAAATGCATTCTTACTGATCAAAATTATAGAAATAAAAGCTTAACAATGAATATAAACGTTAAAAGATGAAATGTTATTATGTGAACTTTTCTACAAAAAATCGAAAGAACATATATATGATAACGTGCAAAATCAAAAAGTATCTTTCTACTTTTTTTTTTTTTTTTTAACATTGAATAATAACAAAGCATAAAAGTGTATATAATTAAATGTTAAATGCAAAATAATGTCTAGACAGCGTTTGTCATAATCAACATATGTACATTAATTCAAAACCAATGTCGGCATGTTGTATTCAGAAATCATGACAATTACTATCGTCTTTGGGTAAATTAAAAAGCAATATTCAGTAGAAACATGGAAAACGGAATTCCATTGAAAGCATCGATGCGAACAGGGGTACGGCAAAACACACGGACATTCATGTATACCGTCGTGCTGATAGAGAAAAGTAATGGTTACCTGGAATTGTTGCATCGGATAGGCCATCATTTGCGCTGGAGGTGGTGGAGGCGGGGGTGCGGCTTGAACCCCTGGGGGTGCCGTGACCGTCGTAGCGTGGTGTGGTGGTAACTGTGGTCCCCCAGGTAATCCTTGGCCCCATCCAGCTGCCGTGCCAGCAGCATGGACACCCATTCCCATTCTGTTTTTGCATATTTTAACGTTGTTAATGTCCAAACGTAACGAGAATGTACTACTCGTAAAAATCATATATAAATAATATGTAAATTCCGCTATGTATGTTCGATGAAGTATTTGTTCGATAAAGGAAGCAACATGTTCCCTAATATCAAATGGAAAATTTTACTCGGACTCTAACGACGGAATTGCATTTAGCCGGAAGTCATGGTTTCGGTTAAACTCCAATGACGCTGGCTGACCACACTTGGACAGTAACATCAGTTAAGGACGGTCAGTTGACAACGAAAAGGTGACAGTACTTGATGATACTTTACAATACACCTATATATATCTACATATAGATATACAGGGTGTTTAAGAAAATGGAGAGATGAAACGAAATGAAAAGATCGTCGATATTTTCGTAGAAGAAAAAAAAAAATCAACAAGGACAAGTGAAAGGTAAACTCACCCCATATATTGCGCCTGCTGGTATCCTGCAAACTGACCGTAAGTGTAGCCTTGCATTCCTTGAAGGAAACCACCGGCTTGCATCTGCGTTGCCGTTGTTGGGTAAGATTGGGGCGGATACCAGTAGCCGAGCTGGCCGGCACCCCCGACGCCACCGACGCCTCCGACACCCGCGACGCCCGCCGCCGCCGCGGCGGCAGCTGCTGCCGCCGCATAGTATGGGTACGTCGCCGACGATAACGCCTGAAAGAGCAGCGGGATCAATGAAACAGAAAGGAGCGAGAATATTGGCTTAAATTTGAAAACGAACTTTTTTCTTTATCATTTAATATCAATTTTTAATGTCAATCGATTAGAATATTTTTCTAATAACCGTTATAATCATAATCGAGCATTAAACATTTTTCTAATATAATGAAAATCGTAACGTAAAAGGAGGTTGCCTTTGAAATCGTGTAGGAACGAAAGTGATATACCTAATAACGATTATTCGGCTAGCTTTATAACTTCTTCTAGGTACTTTCGAACGATCTCGGAGATTACGATGCTCATCTCAGCGACGGTGATCCTAACTTCGTTAATGATACCGATATAAGCGCTTTACGACGGTCTTTCGACAACGCGTTTTCTCGTGAAAGCGCGAACGTACTACTATTATCGTATCGTATAGGTTTCAAGTAGATTCGAACGGTCGATGACAGAGTTTCCAACGTCCTCTTTAAGTCGAACAGCTGATAACTGCCCAGTATATATATATATATATATATATATATATATATATATATATATATATATATATATATATATATGTATGTATGTATGTATAAGTATCTATGCATGCATGCATGGATGCATGTATGTATGTACGTACGTGCTGTATGTATGTATATACATACGTACGTGCATGACAAGGTACGTAGTAACTCGATATCCTAGTACTCGGTGGGAGAAGCGCGTTATGGGAATAGGGATCAATTAGAGCGATGTCACGGGCCGAGTAACAGTGGATGGATGGGCGGAAGTACTATTCGAACCGACGAGGAGACGAAGAACCGTACTCTGGATACCGTTTCCCAGATCGGACGTATCTACTCGTTCTAACGGCGCTAATTGCTAAGAGACCCGACGAGAACACACTCCCGAAGAGAGCCACCTGAATGGACCGGAATCTTGCCCGATTCTCTGTTCTCTATCTTCGTCCCTTTCCTGCTCCACTTCCTCTTTCTCCTCCTCCACCTCTTCCTCTTCTTTTTTCTTCTCTTTTCGCATTCTTTCCTTCGAGAATTGTAGAAAACGAAGGAGAGAGATAGATAGATAGATAGAGAGACAGAGAGAGAGAGAGAGAGAGAGAGAGAGAGAAAGAGAGAAATATATATATATATATATATATATATATATATATATATATATATATATATATAGAGAGAGAGAGAGAGAGAGAGAAAGAGAGGAAGAGAGATGGGAACGACCTGGTCATATTTCTGCTTTAGCGACAGTGGATAGCAGAGTCCGAGTTAGAGATGACCGGATGGAACTAGGACCGGAATCGAACTTAGTAATTACTTCCTTCTTTCACTGGCTTTGAATCGACGAGTTTTCACGATCTGTTCTCTTCATTCCTCTCAACCCTTTTGTATCTATTTCAACGGTGCAAGACGAATGTGTACGAGAGAAACGAGATCAATGACTGTTCGTGCATTTCACCGTGTTCTTTATTAATTTTTATAAGGTCGAATACTGCTCATTGAGAGTAACGTATGGTAGTAACTTTCGGAAGGATATTCTAATCGTTTTATCTAAATGACTGAATTCCTTGTGGGTCGTCGTTTACCTGTCCAGATTGTTGAGTATTGTTGGGATCTCCGCTTTCTTTTCCCCAGCTGCATTTCACTGTCTGCCCATTGATGTCGGTGTTGTGTACCGCCACAATAGCGTGCGTGGCCGATTCTTTGGTGGAAAACCTGAAAGTAAGTCGAGCGAAATGTAGATTAACTACCAGAGAAAGATAGTTGTAGAGGGTAATAGAGGAGATCTTTATATTCTACTCTTGGCGTTCCTTTTCGATATGTACATATATGTACGTATATGCGTCGTATACTAAATCGAAAGGATAGAATCCACGGAATAATTCGGCACTCTTTCCACCAGTTACACCGGACCTTATTACCTTACCTCTGTAGAATGGCTTGGCCACTGGCGTTCTAAGCGACTCCGACCATTTAATTTATGCGAATTTACTGTGTGCACGAATGACCACGATAATTGTGAATCTTCCGAATCCGGATTACCGGATTCGTTGCTGGCATTCCAATGTTAAATCGTACTTTTCCCTATCTCGCTTTAGCTTTTGATATTTTTGCAATCCAACGAAAAAGTACGCCGTCGCTTTGCCCGAAGGAAATGCACTTTCCGAATTTTCTTCTTTCTTTTTCTCTTAAATATTTTTTTTTTCGTCTCTCTTCTTCTCTTTTCGTTACCGTCCGAATATAAAAATCTTCGTCGCTAGCTTTACGTTATACGTAACCCGAGTAACTTTTACAATGCATCCGATATATATCCTGGCTATAAAGAAGGGATTTAACCTTTAGAACGGAGGGTAAGTAGATTGTATTTACCGACACGCGTACGGAGCCTTATATATCGAGCCCTTCAATTACGGGGAAGTTAAGGTTTGCCGTTTGGCATTTACCCAAGAATCAAGGGAAGGGGTTTTGCCATCGTTGGGCAGACTCGGGGATATGTTATGCCACACGGTTGGGCATAAACACGTCGTTTTTAGAGGCATTATAAAGATAATCTCGTGTACGAATACCTACTCGCGCTGTAGGCTACGGAGTTAATCAAATTTCGTGCTTTAATGAGAAATACAAAGCTTTTGAGAATCTTCGAAAGAAGGGTACGATACTACACAAATATATATATATATATATATATATATATATATATATATATATATTCCGTTGAACGCATCACAAAGGTCTTAACCTTTTATTGTATCTACCTACATGTATATGTAGATAAATATGTGTGCATGTGTACTGTATCTATAACTTTACATTAAAACATAGTCAAAATTAAAATTGCCTGCAATAACAAACGAGCGAGCTTGTATAGATGCATTAGCGATTCATTAAAATAACGCGTAGAAAGTTCTTTTGAAAAAAACACCTAACTAATACTCTCGCACGCTGTCATGTATATATAATATGAAGCCGTTGTAAAATCGTTGGTTGATAGTAGGTATATCTCATTCGCGTTATTCCTCGCGACGATCGATATAAATTTTTATATTGGAAAGTTACAGGCACGGTGATGAGTTGTAAAACGTTTTTACGTGCCTTCAGCGGAGCGCGAACGTGAGCGCAGAAGCGCACGAGCTCGTTTTATACCAGTGTCCTCACTTTTTTTACTGATAGAGGGAAAAAGGTAAAAAGAGAGCGAGCAAGAGAGAGAGAGAGAGAGAGAGAGAGAGAGAGAGAGAGAGTGAGAGGAATCGCGATAAGCGATTGAACAGCAACAATAAATTTTATTGGATAAACGCAACGGAAGTTTGGACATGACGCGCACATTGTATCCATCGAATTTGGGACGGGGATTAAAAGGGATCGTAAAAGGGCAGTGGCGGCTCGTGCCGAAATTGCTGGGATAGTCGGAGGCGAAGAATTATTGCAAGTTCGCGAAGATTAGGTCACTTTTAACGTTCACGATCGGGACAACACAATGGAATGGTTCGAACGATTTCTCTTTCTCTCTTTTTCTTTCTCTTTTTCTCTTTTGCGTCCGTGATCGTCAAGTAGGAGGAAGTATAGTCGTCAGCAAAGACTCACCCCCCCGTTTCACCCTCAACCCTCTTTGGCGAGAGCCGAACTCGGGCGATAACCAGCAGCAGATAAGATTCTTTCTTTTCGCCGAAGAAGAAAGGATCCTTTCTCACCCTCCAACCCTCTCTTTCTCTTTCTCTTTCTCTTTCTATTCCTCACTCTCCTCAACTCTTCTCTTGGTGTCCCTTTTTCGCGGAGCGAACCAAGCCCAGAAGTAAGTTCATACGTCATCCCAAGATATTCGCTTCCGGGTAAGGGGTGGGGGATGATGCCATGGTACCGGAAGAATGGTAGGAGGAAGAGCAATTAGACGGAAGATATCTGAACGACGGACATTGTCCACGGGTGGCGGAACTGTGGCAGACACACCGAGAAGGGAACGTTTCGGGGGTGGGTAGACTACGACTACGACGACGACGACGACGACGACGACGATGGCGACGGCAATGGCGACGAAGAGTAAGGGGTAGACGATCGTTTAGAAGGGAGGATGGAAGAGAGTAAAGAATACTGAATGGGGTATAACGTGCGCGAGAAACGAGTGCGGTAGAAGAGAGAAAGAGGAAGAGAGGTTAGAAGAAAGGGTTTTTCCATCCCTATCGGTCCTTTCTCTCTTTTCTCCCGTCTCGCTCCTTCCCTCGGCCTCCCTCATCGTCCTTTTATATTCCTCGTTTCAGATCACGACCCTCCCACAGCTCTCGACAGTTCGTCCTAAGGTAGGTCGCGGCTGTCTTTAAGGGATATAGATACGCCTTCGAGAGTTACGAATGCTCGACGGATTCTCGAAGGAGCCGCCATATTTCTTGTCAGACGAGAATCGTGACCCAAATTTTGCGAGCTGATCATAATCGGTCGGGTGTACAACGCTAAAGGAGAATTATTAATCAAGTTTTATATATATATATATATATATATATATATATATATATATATATATATATATATATATGATATCTATAATATATGTACATATATTGTCGAAGATAGCGGAACCATTTGAAGATAGGTCTCGCGAAAAAAAAGGGAGAGTGAGAGAAGGAATGTCATCTTTCGTGATGATTTGACATGAGCGTACGCTCCGAGAAAAAGGAATTCCTTCGGATCACCGCGTGTCAAAGTTACAAACGATCGTTGAATCGTGCGTTTCGTCATTCTTTGTCTTTTTATTGATCGTCGATCCCCCCATTCTCTCTCTCTCTCTTTTTTTCTCTTTATCTACGAATCGAGACGAGACGTCTAGTCACGCGAGGAAACGCGTGTCGGGTCTAACTCGCTCGAGGGAATTTCTGTCATTCCATAGTGTATACTAGGAAAACGAGACACACATCGGTGACGTATGTCGTCGCTTCGTTTCGACTACGCCGACACGATGTAGTCTTAAGGGATATCGCGAAGCTTCGAAACGACGCGACGCATGTGAATGTTGGAGTTCGGAGGATTTGCACAGAGGATGATATCGAAAGATTTCTTGGAGACTATCCCTATTACCAGCGAGATATCCGGCGAATAATTAACGGTTCGTGTACATTCTTACTCCTTTCCTTTCCTCCTCTCTCTCTCTCTCTCTCTCTTCCCCTCTTCATACGCTTATTCTGTGCGAGAGAGAGAGAGAGAGAGAAAGGGAGAAACACACACACGTACACAGTAAACGTCGCCCTTAATAACGGCTAGTAATTTACCTGATGAAGGCGTATCCTTTGTCCTTAAATACACGAATCTCCTGGATAGATCCAAACGGTGAGAACGTCTTCTGCATGAGCTCCTCCGTCAAACCATTGGTCAGACCGCCGCAGTAAACTGTGCAGTTGGTCGGACTGCTTTGATTGTATACCTCGTCGAATGTTAACGGCTTTGCGTTCGCTGCGAAAAGAAAGAAGAAAGGGAGATTGACACGTAAGAAGATAAAAACGAGCATGTTCGTTTCTGTTCAGGTTCTGGGTAAAGTCGGATTGGCGACGTTTGAAGGCGGTTAAATTTCGTTATCTCACGCGAAATAGGAAAGGGGCTATGTGTCGTTGCAACGCGAGTAAGGGCACTTAAGCAAAATTATTAATTCGTTAGTTTCGGTTTACACGTTCCGTTACTTTTTATTACAGAGCTAGATTAATAATCTCCGTCGTGTGTTACGGCTACTGAACGCGGTGTTATTCGAACGAGAACTACTACTACCATTACCACTATCACTATTACTCTACTACAACAACAACAACTACTACTACTTACTACTACTACTATTACTACTACTACTAGTACTACTACTCCCGACCGATTTAATCGTACGTCGTCGTGCTTCCGCACTTTGGTCATTAATAACGTTATTCAAAAGCGAATTAATATGTGTCTTGATATTAATCGCATAATGGACGCGATCGTGTCGTACACCATTGGACGAATCGATCGATCGATTTCCGTTCCGATTTGCTACGAGCTTGTCTCGACTAGACAGGCACGATGGGACAGAGGGATAGTAGTAGTAGAAGAAGAAGAAGAAGAAGAAGAAGAAGAAAAAGAAGAACGGGGTGAGAGGAGAGAAAGACGATGATACTTTGATTCCTGCGAATTCGATGTAATACTTTTCCACTCCTTTTTCCCCCCATCTTGTTTCTATATTTAATATGAAAAAGGTAGAAAAATTGTCACAGTATGTCCACCAGGGATTCACGTGGATATACGCGAAAATAGATATTTCTTCTGATGCAATGTATCTGACAGCTATCTCAGCCCCTTCCATTCTCCCCTCCCACTCCCCCCACCATTCTATCCCTGACCCATCCCTCGATCTTCCCCTCTCTTGCACTTCTCCTTTTACTGATACTACGAAGGGGGTCAAGCGAGTTTTCACGATGATGGTCGAGGCTAGAGTTGACGACGACGACGACGACGACGAAAACCATGACGACAACTATGACGAAGACCACGACTATGACGACGCGAGCTCGAGATATCGAACGCCAATGCCAAAGAGGTTGGACCGCGTCAGCTAAGTTTACGATCGCATTGGGGCTTAAGCTATACGGAGAAGCAAGCTATGGGTGTAAACGCGATCGGTAAACCACGGCCCTGTAATTGCCTCGTTCTGGGGGGATGGAAACTCCTCTCAGAACGGTTGGACGTCCCGTTAAGAACTTACCACGAAGGGACTGTCCCCTTCTTTTCACAAAGCTTGGCATTATCTCTTTATTGCCTGACGGACGTTATTCCCACTTTTTACAGAGTGTCAGTTCGTTTCTACTCTTAAGATTTCCTTTAAAAAAAACCGATTCTTTCTTCCATTCCTTTCTTCTCTTTGTCGGGAACACCGATTTGACGAAGCAAAAATCACCGGAAGTTCGTTTGTTAGAAGAAACCGATTTCTTATCTTCTTAGATAAGACGTACGTAGATGGACGATGTCGAACTTTTTTCCCTTTTTCTCTTTCCTTCTTATTTTATCTTTTTTTTTTGTTTTTTTTTTTTTACTTTCTTTTTTCTTTTTTTTATACTTTCGATGCATGCAAATATTTCGGATTTTGTTCAAATCTGTCGTTTCAGTTCAATTATTATTTTTTTTTTATTTATATCGCTTTTATTCATCGACACGTCGTCAATATTTAAATCGGCAAGCATTTGATCGGCAAGATGCAAAAATATTAAGAAAAAAAAATATAAATAAAGAAAGATTAACTTCTACTATCTGTTGCACTTTAAAAGTTACCTACACAGAGAACATGCAAAATTATTTTGCCTCCTTACAATCCTTAAAAACTATTATACGAAAAATAAATGAAAATGAGTCTTGTTAATTATACAATTTTATGTACAGAATACCTGAGGAGAGAAGTTGCGGATTAGAGTTTTAGATATTGTTATATATATGTCGAAAAATATTGAAAACATTTCGCAAGCAAAGCAGTAACTGACCCCGCGATATAAATGTGGGGTTAGAGATGTAAAATTCTTGTGAGAGATTTTTATCGTAGTAGAAAACATTGCATCAATATCGATCGACATTGTTCACGCTGATATTGGTCAATATGTTTTGTATTACGTTCGAGCATATCGAAGAACAATAATCGTTGTTCATCGATCACGTAAAAATGTTAAGCGATTATTCGTGCTGTTTCAATTCTGTTTTCCTTTTTGTTTGTCATAAGATCTCAACAAAATATTCAGCAGATAGATTTTTGTTAAATGACCTTTTATTCCGGAAGATATTACGCTCTTCAAATTACTTTTTCATAAGTAAATAAATAATCGTCGTTTTATTCACGTTGGGTGATGTGCGATCGATCCGAGCGATCGCTACGTTTATCATTTTGAAGCTGTGTAGATTCGAAGCATATTATGTTAAAAAATAGAGTAAGAAAGCTACCGACAATCGTGGCTATGCGAACTATCAAAGAGCTTTTTCGCGAGTGGTGCACCGTGAAAGAAAATCGGATTT
>OU426994.1:9985468-9995468 GCA_911387935.1 Dolichovespula saxonica | reverse complement strand
CCGCACCTTTGCTCACGTATGTGTGCCTATATTACCTTCGATCCACTTCTCTGCACAAGGCTCTGCACACCTCTTCCACTACTACCATCATCATTCTCGACTACCCTTCTAGCAACGGACGCCAAAGGCCTTCTCTCCACTGCCTTTTCCTTTCCTCTCCGCTTTCCTCTACGTCATAGTCCTACGACGAGCAACGTGTTCGGCAGCAGCAATGGTTAAAGCAGCCTCCCGGTAAGCAAGTCGAGGCGTTTCCTACGTCCCCTACCTCTACTGACGTTTGTAGGCGTAGCCACAAGCCTCAGGAATTTCATTTCGTATGCCGAGTTAATTATGTCAGACTTTTACTCGAAAAACTGTCTGTCTTGTTTTCTCTCTTATGATTCGGTCAGCTCTCGTTATTAGTTACTTGATGTGTAAGTCTTTGTGTTTGCGTGTATGTTGATATTATATTTTTAGAGAGCAAGGTAGAAGTAGAGAGAGAGAGAGAGAGAGAGAGAGAGAGAGAGTCCATCCTTTTTATTAAATTTAATTTTTTCTTTTCTTCTTCATCTTTTTTTTCTTCTTCTCTTTGGTTTCTTTCTTTATATTTATCTATTCTCTCTCTCTCTCTCTCTCTCTCTCTCTCTCTCTCTCTCTCTCTCTCTAAATTTCCCTTTCAAGAACGTATACACATAGTATACGGAGCAACATGTACACAGTATGTTCACTCTTGTACATGCAGTTAGCTTTGCGCTTCGATTGCAAACGACGGATTCAGAGGCAGTGAAACGAAGGATTGGAACGTCGCTGACTCGAACGAATCACACTGGGGGTTCGAAAACGTTTCGTGAAAAAAGCAAATCTCTCCTATAGTCACTAATGATACGATATATATATATATATATATATATATATATATATATATATATATATTTATATATATATATATATACATTCATCGTATAGGTATAGGAGTAGCGCTATTTTCAAGAGAGTCATTGAGAATCGAAGTGAAGTGTTCGAGAAAAGGAAATGAGTTCGAGAGCAAAATGTTTTTCTTTCCTTTGCTAAAAATCTAAAATCTAATTGGCCTGTCGTAAATAAGCAATGTATCGAGAACGTATCGGACAACGTGTTTGATTTCAAAAGACCACGATATTTGAACCATTAGTTGTCCATAAATACAAACTGGTGTAATGTTTTTGACTTGATTTTTCGGCCATTACAGTCAATTTCCAGTGGCATGCAAATTTACCATGTAAAAACGTATACAATTTTGTTCGTGTGTTTGTACCACTTGAAACTGACGGCCTTGATTGGTCGAACCATTTTGAAGTAGACGTCGTCGTCATCGTTGTAGTCATCGAGGACAAACGAGCACCGATTTACAACGGAAATCCTGGGACGAAATTGCGCGGGTACGAAGTAGGTTTATCGACACGATTTGTATAATCGTCAAAGTTTTTGGGATTGAACCGAAGGGCCGACCATACGCGTACACGCCATCCCGAATTTCTCTCTCTCTCTCTCTCTCTCTCTCTCTCTCTCTCCTTCCGACTCTCTTTCTCTTCTGAGTAAACTCGATCGATCTCGGGTTCCGGAAATCTAATTTTAGCCTAGGTGTCGTCAGTCTCCTTTCATTTTCGAATTACCAAGGAAGAGAGGTCGGTCTTTCTCTTTCTCTCTCTCTCTCTCTCTCTCTCTCTCTCTCTCTCTCTCTCTTTTTCTATCTCTCTAGAGAAAATTTTTGTGAGGAAACTTTTACGGTAAAAGTTAAAGTCGATGTGGACGATCAAGTCTTGGATATTCGAAAAATTTGTTCTTTGGTTGGATCTAAAATAGACTCTAGACTTTCAAAAGTTATCGATATCATCGCATATACGTATTTACGTTGATTCTGATTTTTATTCCTTTTCTTTATTTTCGTCTACCTAATCGACTCTATAGATAAAATGAATTGACTCTTCAAAGGGAAGACTAGTTTCTTCAAAGTCACACACCACTTTTTTAGGAGTAGAAAAGACAGTGGAAGGGCTATCGTACCATAAATACGACTGGTATAGAATATATAGCTTTTGGTGTGAAGTACACCCGAGTGAAAGCACTACCGAGAACAATACCTACGGGACCCTAGGTGTTCTAGATGTACGAGACAGCTTTCAAAAAATCAAACTTTCGAAGGAGGACGGTGGTGGATGTATTGTGACTTAGAATGTTAGTAACATTACTGAAAACTGAATGCCAGAGAAAGAGTTTTTCAAAGTTCACACGCATAGTATGATTTTACGTTTCAGTCTGTCATTTCTACCAGTAAAAGTCTTTTCCGAGGAAGAAAAAAAAAATTGATCGCGCTCTTTGACAGATTTTAAAGTCGAAGATGAGACTTTTGGCTAGGCGACTTACGATGTATATCGTGACTACGTACGATCAAAGTGGACTATGTAACTTTGTGGACGAGGTACACTGCCAAAATTCGTCGTATAATGGCGACCTCGAGACGCCACCGACTACTGGGGATGATCGATAAAGGTAGTGGATATCTTAGTGGTTGAGATCGTCGTCTCGCCGGATGATTCTTCTTTAATTAATTCGAACTAATTCGAAGGATTGTCTTCGAGAATATGAGAACGATCGGATCTCAGCGTAGATGTCTTGGAGAGAATATCTTCGAGTAGGTGTAATCAGGAGTAATATAGTACGACGTTTTCTCGTAGTAAAGTCTTTCAGATGGGCATCTTCATTTATTTTTCTTTGATGTTTCTGTTATCTAGTTGAATTACATGGTCGATCGAATCGTAAAATGAAAATAAATAGAAATGGAAGAGGGAAGAAAGAAATCAAAAGTTTGGAACCAAAGCTGAGGATCCTAGCTTCGTTTTTTCCGGATCAATCGTAAATAACGAAGCCACCAATTTTCTTCGATTTGTAGCTAGAAATGCACGAAAGAGTTTGGAGAGAGAGATAGATAGATAGATAGATAGATAGATAGATAGATAGATAGATAGATAGATAGATAGGTAAATAGATAGAGAGAAATAAAGAGAGAGAGAGAGAGAGAGAAAGAGAGAGAGAGAGAATAACTTTCTTAAGGTATGTCGCATTTTTCGCCTCAGCTCTGCCAGCTTTACGTCGAACTCGCAACGAGCTATGCCCCTAATTCGAATCACGCGCGGATTTCGTATTCTGTCCGAAAGTTTTACATCCAGCAGCATTACCGAGTCAGGAAGTCAAGCTGACCCGGAGGATACTGGAGCAGAAGGAATCGCAAGTCCTTCATTCGAAGAGCTTTAAAGAGCTCCTACGCTATCAGTTTGTCTGCGCTTTTTCCTTTTCTTTTCTTTTATTAGTTTTTTATTTTCCTTTTATTCTCTTCGATGTTCCGTCAACAAAATCAAATTTTACTATTTGCCCATTCCATCTGCTTTAAATGGATTCTATTTCGAAGTACGTACGCTAACTTGAATTTTCTATAAATGTTATAAGGTAAACATTATTATAATACCTATATCTATATAAATACGTAAAGACGATTTATAGTTTAAGTATAAAGTTTACTTTCTAATCCCTAAAGGTTGTCCCTACTTCGAAATCGTCTAAAAATCTAATGGTACCAAGTTGGAATAACAGTAGAAGCTTTTCCAGCCGTCTAAGCGCCATCCATATCGTCGGATTTTCCTGTCGAAAACCGCAAGCACGAGATCTCCAGCTTTATATTTTCAATTTGCTGTCCCACGCGAAGCGTATCCCTCGTTCCAGAGCTTCTCACTCACACGATCCTTCTATATTGTATGTATATACTTGGTTAGTATGTGCTTCTAGATGGACTTGAGTACGAATAGAAAGAGAGAGAGAGAGAGAGAGAGAGAGAGAGAGAGAGAGAGAGAGAAAGATGGAGAGGGAGGGAGATTCGAAACGTATCTAACACCAATGCATTAACTTCGTCGAACAATCGGCGCCACAGTGGAACGACGATGGTTATAAACTCCAATCACGAGGCGAGGAACCGATCGAAGTCAATTTTGTCGGTTCGTTCGTGTTCTGAAAAGGAGGCTCGAGCTTCATGAGCTCACGATCAGCAATCGGACGAAACCACGTAGAAGTACTAACAACGATGACGTTTGAATCACTTTTCTCACTCTCTTCACTGCCTCTCTCTTTCTCTCTCTCTCTCTCTCTCTCTTTTGTTTTCATTTTAAAATATAAAAAACTCGCCAATTTCAGAGCAATTCCATCTAATTTATTATTCATGCCGTTTCAAAAGTATACCACTGCACAGTCCCACGACGTATACCGGAATCGCCGCGGGCTGTTGCGATACGGGTAGCCAATCAAAAACTCTTCGTTTCTACGTTCGAACGATCGACCGAGTGGAGTCGATGCAACAAGCGTAACACGGTCTCTCCTTTCCTCGTCGATGTTTGTCTATAAAGCTTTAGAGAAGGAAAGAGAGAGAGAGAGAGAGAGAGAGAGAGAGAGAGAGAGAGAGAGAGAAAGAGAGAGAGAGAGAGAGAGAGAGAGAGAGAGTGTGAAAGGGAGAGGAGGGGACAAGGATAGTAGATTGAACTAGAATGAGAGAGAGTGAGAGGTATTGAAGGAGGGAGGGAGGGAGGGAGGGGGATTGTGAAGTGCACAAGTTCGGTGGTTGGCCAGCAGGTTCGTCTGTTGACATTTCATTCGATCAGCCTCGTGTTTCAGCAACGTATAGACGCATTTGCAAACACACGAAAACACGCACTCGACGTGCATATGGCCGCGAGGAGGCCAAGGGGGAGAGGGAAGTGTACTTGACCCGCCCTTTAGGCCATAAAAGTAATTATCGTTGCTTGTGAACGTTTCAACGTTCGAGATCGTGTATTGAATTGACACAAGAGCTGGAGGCACGTTTTTCAAAATTGTTGGAGGTGGAGGAAACCTCTCTCTCTCTCTCTCTCTCTCTCTCTCTCTCTCTCTCTCTCTCTCTATGTTCGATGCGCTACGAGTGCTTTAAATATGACGAAATACAAAGGCACGATGAACGATGCCGCTTGATAAATCGGGCTTAATGGAATCGTATCGAAAAATAATCGCCGCGGGTGTCGTCGCATTCGGACCTTCCCTTTGTCTCTGGTACCCCGTGAACTACGTTTTCGAAACAAAAAATGAAACTGCTCGATAGCACGAACACGATCTCCCTTCCTCTTTATCTCTATCTCTCTTTCTCTCTCTCTCTCTCTCTCTCTCTCTCTCTCTTCCTCTCTCTGTTTTTCTTTTTTGAATCGAAAAATTAAAGGGACGGATAGACTAGGCTCCAATGGAAAATGACGAATGCCATGAGAACGAAATCCTACCCATTGCTTTTCAATGTTAAGACTATTACCCTGAACTATAAACGAAGCAGGAAAAGGTATGAAAAGGAAAAAGAAAACAAAAATGGAAAATCTGGATTACATTTCGTCGGAGATAAGTTCACGTCAAACGACGGCGTACATGTATATCGGCTAACATTTAACATGATTAATATTACGAAGATGTGGAAGATGATACTCTCAAAGAGCATAGAATTCGAAACAAAACGACATTATTACGACGTGAATAATATACACGCATGTATACATTGATGCATCACCGTGACTATCTTTTCATTCTCATAGGATACCACGGAAGTTACTCGTCCCGTTTATTCCCTGTGAAAATCGTCAACGAGAGAGGCACGACGATAGGAGCTCCCCGTATAGTTAACGACAACGTGTTAAGGCCCGCGTGTAGCGATAAGGGTGGTGGTCTCTCCCTCGTGGCGGCCGTAAGCCGATGCGGATGGCTGTAGGGTGAATTTAAAGGGGCAGTCGGACTTCTCGTCTTGCCTCGCCTTTAACTACTACGGCTGGGATTGGATAGAACTTGCGATAGAACTTGTAGGTAGACAGTCTGCCGCATCGACTGCATCACGCACACAATGAAGTGTATTAGTAGACTGCTCGCGCATCTCTCTTTCTCTCTCCCTTTCCCTCTCTATCTCTATCTCTTTCACTCTCACTCTATCTGTCCATCTATCTATCTATCTATTTATCCCTCTCTCTCTCTCCCACTTTAAACACGGACATTTCAAGCTCAGTACTGGCTCTTGCGCACTTTAGTGCCAGGGAGTATATTCCATGTGTTTCCAACACGGCTCGACACTTAACCCTCGCAAACGGACTGTATTGTTAATTCAATGCCTACACGTCGACTCTACGTCACTCGTGATGGACTGGACTTCCGGTGCGTTAACATTGCGTTAAGGTTGCGTTTGCCACCTGCGTGCGTATCGGCGACTCACCTCTTCATGCATTTCTCTCTTTCTCTCTCTCTCTGTCTCTCTCTCTCTCTCTCTTTCTATCTATCTATCTATCTATCTATCTATCTATCTATCTTTCTCTCTATATATGTGTGGCGCGTGTGCCTGGCTGCGAAGATAGTCGATCGCGACTGTCGTCGCCTAAGTTATATCTCGGGGTGGAAAGTTGGCAAGGTTTATTGATGCGACTATAACGAATTATGTATTCCGGGGAAGAGTAAAAATCGAATAAAAAATCTCGATGTTATATTTTTATCGAATTTTCTCATGAATAGGCGCGATTACGTTGACTGAAAACGATATGAGATGTGTAAAACAGTTGGATAAAGTGAATGAGAGAGATAGAGATAGAGATAGAGATAGAGAGAGAGAGAGAGAGAGAGAGAGAGAGAGAGAGAGAGAGAGAGACGATTCGACACGTTGAGGACGATACCGGATACAAACTTTTGACATTAACCCGTGGCCCAACTTGGTCCTTTCACACGCCAGCAATCATATTTTTGCCCGGCCGCAAAATTATCTAATTGCCAGAGCTATAAAATATTGACCTAGTTGCCGACTAACTTCGCGACTCAGTCAAATTAAATGGTTGCTCACTTCCGACCTCATCCTTCTCCTCTATTTACCCTCTTCGTCCTCTGAATCCATCGCTTTTAGACAATTTATTCTTTCGTTTTCTTTACTTGACGTCGATTCGAACTACCGGTCGACACGATTGAAAGTGAATTAATAAAAAATTATTGATTAATTTAAATAAACGTTTAATGAGAAAGTTGGGACATCAAAATTATGATACAAATTATATAAAATTTATTGAAACTTTTTCGAAGCGTGAATCTTTTAGAAAGAACGGAGTCCTAAACTATAATAGAAATTTATAAAGACCAGGAAATTTATATGTTTTAACTCTCGCGATAGTTTTATTCTTTTCCCGATAATCACGGTTAACGGAAAGTAGATAAAAAAAGAAAAGAAAAAAGAAGGGAGGTAGATGGGAAGGGAGAAGAGTACGGTACACTTTCCAGATAATCGAAACTTCTTCTTTCCCTCGAAGAAATTGGCTCGCACGAAATGTACTTCCCTATCTTCTTATTATTATCATCGTGTTCCTGCGTTAAACCAACTTCCGACTGCTTACATCGAGTCGAGATTTGTTTAAAGAATGTATAATGCAAGAGACCTCTCGCTGCAGTCGCGTTCCTCCTATTACGTCAAAATATGCAGATGAATCTTGGCGCGGTGGCTATGGTGCACTGGCTTTTGGATTTGTAGATGAGCCTTGGCGCAATCGCCAGGATGTTCTTGGAAAGAGATACTAAAGTAAGAAGAAGAAAGAAGAGAGAGAGGAGAGAGAGAGAGAGAGAGAGAGAAAGAGAGAAAGAGCGAAGGAGAAGTCTGGAGTCATATAAACTCCGACGTGTAATTCAGGGGAGTAAAACGATAGTCGATAAACTTGCACTCGGAACTTGCTCTTCTCTTCGAATCTATTCACCAAGAGCGAGAGCGAGAGCTAGAGCGAGAGGGAGAGGGAGAGGGAAAGAGAAAGAGAAAAAGTAAGAGAGAGAGAGAGATAAAGAGAAAGAGAAAGATAACGAGCCTGTTTCGACTGTTTCCATCGACCATCACTGACGATGTTGTTTCTTACATCTTCATCCGGTGGATGACGTAACGTCGCTCGTTCCTGTTCATTATCGACGTTTCAGTCGGAGAAAGATTTGGTCTTATGTAATTTAATTCAGTATCCATTTCTTAATATTTCAATTGATATTTCATTGTTCCTCGTATGATCGTGTCTTTAGATGAAAATTTTCGAAATAAGATTATCGAAGAAAATTTTAAGGGTGAGGAAAACGAGGCTGTCCGAAAAAGAAATAGGAAGTTTCGCTTTTGAGAATTTGGTCTATGCAAATACAGTTGAGCGGTCGGTCGGGTTCAGGAAAGGGGTCGGGGGCTGCGGAAGATCTCTCATCCTCTTTCTTTTCCTCCTCGCCCTTGTAGTCTAGTGAAAAAGTTCGGACGCTTCGCGACGAATACTAATTAAAGACTTGGGGAATGAAATTAGTTAGTCGAGGGGTCGGAGCTAACTCTCTCCGGAGGTAGGAGAGGTCCGTGGCCTGACGACGGAGAGCCGCTTATGATAATATAATAATACTTACTTGGCTCTCGGAGTGCTACCTTCAAGCTCATTATGCGTTTAGTTCATAACTTCAATTGAATTCTTAGCGTACCCTTACCCTACCCCCCTTTTCTTCCTTAGCTAAGGCTTTTGTACTTTTCCAAGAATTCTTTCCCGTGACCATACTAATTTTCGAACGTAACCTACCGCGAATTAGGTCATTTTATACATTTCTGATATTGATATTTTCCGACATAATCAACAAAAGGAGTACATACGATACGAATCTATGTACAGGATTGATAGATATTTCTGTCGTTATGGCAGTTCCTACTTGAATTACAACTCGATTATTCCCTGATTGCTCATCACTCGTTGTTATTGTAACGTCGTTGACGAATATTATTATCATTCAAACGTCATCGAAATCTCTACGATGATCGTTATTGATTTTACGTTGATGGGAAATGTATAAAATTGTTTAAATGAACCGACGTTAAAAAAGTAAAAAAAAAAAAAAGATAATTAATTTTTTAAATGTTAAAGTTTCATTGAGTTTTAAATGGTAAGGAACGTCCGCGAAATGCTTGAAAGTCAGAGTGAGAAGATTTTCCCAAAGGGTTTCCTTTCTTCTTTCTTTCGACAAACGAGGAAAAAGATTCGAGCTGAGGGAAGTTGGAAATTTTGTGAGGCGTGTGTCGTGGAGCGATAGGGGTTCCTAGTGATAAAAGGAAAAGAACTGCTCAAAGTCGATCGCTGTACTGTAGTCAATACGATAGTAGTAGATTGTTGCAAATCGAAAAGGCAGTCAGTCGGTTGGTCGGTCGGTCGGTCGGTGTGTACCTTGCCTCTTTTGCCCCTGCCGTTTGAAAAAAGGCTCTCGAGTCCACCTCGAGATATCGATTAACAAACACTCGAACGGCGAGTGGTGCCTTTGCGGAGGCCGCTTTTGCAGAGTAACCGTTCGTGGTAAAGCCGTTTCGAGCTTTCCTGAATGGTACACTGAAAGCTTTCTGAGCGAACGATCCACGCTATGAGTACGCGCGCTGGTATTAAAGAGAGAAAGAAAAAGAGAAGGAAAACGAGCAAACCTTTCGAACTCTCAACGATGAAAGACAGAAAGGGAAAAAGAGAGATAAAGAGAGAGGAGAGAGTAGAGAGAGAGGGGGGGGGGTGAGGATAGACGACAGACTCGATCATGCGCATCCACTTCTGCGCGAATTATAGAATTTCGTCGACCTAATCGAATTCCGGTTGCGTCGATGAAATTTCCGCAATCGCGTGAACGCGGCTACACGATATTTAATTTAACTCCACGCCGAGATTCGTATTCACGTCAAGTAAACCGCGTTTCGAGATAAACACGATGTTCCTTTGACGGATATCCCTCATTCCTTATCTCCCCCATTTCTCTATCTCCATCGTTACTATCATCTTTCCTTGATCGACCGATATTTTATGTTATCCTAGCTAAAAAGAAATTGGAAGCTTCTTCTACACAGAGAATTTTTTTAAATATTCTTCCCCTTTATTTGTTTGTTTCCTCCTCTTCCATTCATCATCTTCCTTTTCAATTCATCTTAACCGTAATA